>LPNX010174215.1:181551-220338 GCA_001517045.1 Pseudotsuga menziesii | reverse complement strand
GTGATAACCGAGTAGAGGAGCAGGATGTGGGAAGTTGTTGTTGGTAAGTTTTAAGATTAAATTTTATCTGGGTGATTAGCATGCAAGGTTTATTTTAAAGCAATCAACAAGATCAACCAAGCTGTATCCCTTATGGGAGGTGCCGGTATTTGATCTTGGACTTGGAAAATAAAAATGTTTGATTGTAGTACAAGAAATGAAAGTTATTTTAATTACCTAAGTCCCCATTTCCCCTGTTTTTCATATCCAGCTTGAAGTCCCTAAAGGGAGATGACAAGCGGATGGAGGATACACAGGTTTAATGGGTTGTATGATTACTTTTAAACAAAAATGAAATTGCATAAACAGAAACTTGAAACAACTATTATCCTACTTCCTACTCTACTTCCTAATCTATCTACTTATGGATTACAAAAGCTTATAAGCTTTGAAGAATACCCCAAGAGCAAATCTCGTTGGGGTTTACAATAAATCAGAAAAATTTGAGAGAGAAAGAGTTGAGGGTTTGAACCCCTTTTTAACCGGTTGAAAGTTGAGGGAATCCTGGGCCTATTCGGGCATCAAATCTCCTTCACTTGTGCATAACCTGTCATAAACCAGCAAGCTATTCTTCGCTGGAAATCACAGAAAACACTAAAAAATTGTTGTTAAAAAATTAGTACAAAAATTTACAAATTTACATAAAAAATCTGAATGTGAAATATTGCAGAAATAAGAGATTTAGAGGGCTGGAAAATGAGTTTCCAGCCACCTAAACAATGTTAAAATAGCAGAAATAAAAGCCCTAACTAATATATGATAGGTTGGGGCCCTAAAACAAGGGTTATATTCACTATACAGTGAATAAAACCCCTTTTCAGGAAGGCTGAAAGTAGATGGCCGAATTTAAAATTTGCCGGAATGAGATTTTTGGAGAGATCTCCTTGTTTGGACAACCTGCAAATTAATCTATGTCTGCAAAAGTCGAAATTCTAGTGATGAATATCTAACAGTTACTGCAAAATACTTTGAAAGAAGATGTTAGATCATTCACAAAAGAAAGCAAAAGCACTTTTACTCTCTAATCTCTCCACAAAACACTTTGTGGAGAGCTAACTAGAATAATACAAATTGCAAACTAGAAAAATACAAGTTACCTTACAAGTAGTAGATCATGAAAGAATTTGCAGCATAGTATCCCTCCAAAGAATTTTTATTAAATGGCCCAACTAGGGCAAAGCTTCCAATACAAAGTGTATCAAGAAAATATGAGAGTAATAAGAAATTTTCGGCAGCATAACAATAGCATGAGAGATCATGTGTAATGAGGGAGTGAGACCCTCATTATATAGTTGAGGCAAACCCCAACCCCTTGAAGATAAATGGTTGAGATTAGATCTAGATCTAGGGTTTAATCTCCACCCCTAGATCTAGGTATTTGACATTCCATTCTACTCAATTAATCCACACCCTTAGATTAATTTTTAATCAACGGCTTAGAAGCTTAATCCATGTCTTAATACATCCTCACCCTTAGATCTAGGTCTTTGACTTAAAACGCACCCTTAGATGAGCTTTTAGGTCTTTGGTAAAAATCATGGGCCCAACTAGGCTAGGCGCCCCTCTAAAAATGGTGGAAATCTCCAAATTTAGCGCCCTCCAAAATAGTGTGAAAACGTGGGCCCAAAAGATAGCGCCCTCCTCTAGATTTGGTGGCGTCTCTATGTTTAGCGTCCTCTTCATCCATGCTAGCGCCTCCATTTGTAGCTAGCGCTTCTAAATATAGTGTGACGCCCTCTACAAAACGTGGTGCATCTTCTATATGGTAGCGCCTCTATTCAAACTAGCGCCCCTTTAAAACTTCGACGCCCCCACTATTTTGATGGCATCTCCACTATTTTGATGGCTAGCGCCCCCATTTTGGTAGACGTCCCTTGAAATATGGCAGCGCCCTTCTTTATTTGTGGCCGCCCTCTCTAAACTTAGCGCCTTCACTTAAAGTGGCGCCCTCTTCATATTGATGCACCCTACTAAAATTTGGTGGCGCCTTCTCTAAAATAGTGGGGACTCTCCATTATGCATGCACCCCTCTATTAATGGTTGCGCCCTATTTAAATTTGGTGGAGTCTTCATATGATATGACGTCCTTCTACTTTGATATAGCGCCTCCTTTAGTTAGGGTTTTCTCCTTTTAATGCAAGCGCCCCACCAAAATGGAGGTTTTAAACTTGGACCACCTCTAACTTGGCTTTGACCTTAGTCATTAGCTCCAATAATAAAAATTTAACCTTAGACTTAGGCTAAAAATAATTATTCATCTTAGATTTAATTCTTTAACTTAATTTTTTAAATTCTCCCACTTTGACTTAAGAAAAATTAAAAATAAGCTTGAAAAATTAAATCTTGGCCATGGGGGGGTGGAAAAATTTGAAGTAAATTTTTCCTAGGCTTAATAACCCCCAAACAAATTTACCATGGCATTATTTGATTTTTTCCTTCAAAATCAAATAATATGAATTTTTTACTTAGGGAAATTAATTAATTCCCTAGGAAAAATAGACCTTGCTTAGACAAAAATGGTCTATCTCCTCAACCACCTGTCAGAATGACATGGGACTCGAAGCAGTGGCTTAGGGGGTTTCATAACAATTTAACTTTGCATTCATAGCCCCTATTACAAAATGCCATGCTTGAGCAATTACATTATTACATCAAAACTCAGTTAATTAACCACCAAGGGGTAAAATCAATTAACTGGAAAAAATAAATACTCTAGACAACTGTCTAGCATGGTCATGAATCACACTTTGAAGCCTTAGCCACCTCATGGACTTGACTGGTAGAACGCCCGTCACCACTTTGGAGGATTTTGAGTGAAAACCAAATCGATTAAACTCGTTTACGCAACAAGATCAATTGGAAAGGGAAAAACACTCGATGAGGAGACTTCCCTAACAATCAGTTCCATGGTGTGGCATCCGTATCATATGACCCACACTAGCACATAAAATTACATTAATTTTCCCACGCAGGGGAGCGGACATTTCCTTTTACAAAGGGGCAATAGCCCTGCAGAAGTGAAAAATCCTCAGATTTTTCCAAGGTACAACTTGTACAATTATGTACATCTTCATGTACATGGGGTTGCCACCTAGTCGAAATAGGTGGGCAACAGCTCCTAATACCCAATTAAACATTGATCTAGGAGGTTGGTTAAATAATGCTAAGATGTTGGTTCCTGTAGCAGAAATCATGAAGATCCCTTCTCAAAAGGGAAAATTACTCAAAGCTATAGAAGAACCTTATCAGAATAATGTTGACAAAGCCATAGCCTACCATGATGCACCTGTCATTCTTCAGAGTATGGACAAAGGAAATGAAAAGAACCAGCCATTCTTCCTCTCGTTGTTAGTAAACAATCATGTTCTACACAACTGCATGTTAGATTCAGGGGCTAGCTTAAATGTGATGACTAAAAAAGTTATGGAACAATTAAATCTAAGGATCTCAAGGCCTTATCATAACATTTGTGCAATGGATAGTAAGATGATTGAAGTATGTGGTTTAATTAAAGGCTTACAAGTACACTTAGCAGCTTTTCCAGACATTCAAATAGAAATGGACATAGTAGTGATAGATGTCCCAGATGCTTGGGGTATGTTACTCTCAAGAAAAACTGGAGCAGACTTAGGAGGAAATATTCAAACGGACTTGACTTATGCCACCATTCCAACTCCTGAAGGGAATTTTGTTAGATTGAATCGAGAGTTGGAGATGAGACACCATGTAGAAGACCCAAGAAATCCAAGCAATGAATTAAAGTATAAAACTTATGACTTGGGAAATTATGCAATTTTGGCTAACTCTTTAGGACCTATTGAAGAATCAAATGAAGATGAAAGAGTTGATCAAATTTGGCATATGCACTTTGATGGGGCCTTCTCTAGAGCTGGTAAAGGTGCAGGCATAGTCATTGAATCCCCTTCTAATAAGGAATTCAATTTTTCCTATAGACTAAAATTTAATGCCACCAACAATGTGGCTGAGTATGAGGCCTTGCTCCTTGGTTTAGAGGTGTGTACACTGTAAAGATAAGGGTATCAAGAAGTTGGAGGTCAAAGGTGATTCAGATTTGATCATTTCACAGATTAATAAACAGTTTGCTTGCAAATCAGAAAGGTTAAGAAGATATAGGGATGCAATTTTGGATCTGGTGCCATGTTTTGATCACATAGAATTTATTGCAATTCCTAGAGAATTTAATGCTAAGGCAGATAGACTTGCAGTTGCTGCTTCCACCCTTCAGAGACCACCAGAGTTAGTAGATAAAGAAGTTAAAATGGAAGTTATCTTCAGGCCTTCAGTTCCAGATAATGTAGATAATTGGCAGGTCTTTGATGATGATAAACAAGTGATTAAGTTTTTGAGTAATATAGGAGAATTTGCTGACTTTCACATTAGTGAAGAGGAAGAAGGTTGTTATTATGCAAAAGAAAGTCAAAAGCTTAATCCAACCCCTAGGAAAGTTGTGTCTTTAGAAAGGGCATTTGATAGAGAAGATGGCCATAAACCTAAGGAAGAATCAGGTACAAAGCCAAGTGATTACATAGAGGTGAACATAGGCACAAAGGAAGACCCTAGGATGGTTAAAATTGGGAAGTCAACACCCAAAGATGAAAAAGAACAGATTATTAATTTACTAAGGGAATATAGGAATGTTTTGGCCTTCACATATGACGAGCTTAAAGTCTATAGGGAAGATGTGATTCAGCACACTATTCCACTTAAAGAAGAAGCCAAACCATTTAGACAGAAACTTAGGCAAATAAATCCTAAGTTGGCCCCCTTAGTACAACAAGAACTTCAAAAGATGTTGAAAGCTGGAATAATAGCCCACACTAGACATTCTGCTTGGTGCTCCAATTTGGTGGTGGTAAGAAAGAAGACTGGTCAAATCAGGTTGTGTGTGGATTTCAGAAATCTAAATATTGTGTGCAAAAAAGATAATTATCCCCTCCCTAAAATGGAAATTTTATTGCAAAGAGTAACAGGATCTGGTATGATTTCAATGCTTGATGGTTTTTCTGGTTATAACCAAGTCAGAGTCAAAGAAGAAGATAGGGACAAAACAACTTTTACAACTCCTTGGGGAACCTTTGAATATATAAGAATGCCTTTCGGTTTATCTAATGCTGGAGCTACTTTTCAAAGAGCAATGGACTATGCTTTCAGAGGTTTAATTGGAAAAATTATTGAAATTTATCAGGATGATCTAACAGTTTTTTCTAAGGATGGGAAAAGTCACATAGGGCATTTAAAACAGGTTTTTGGAAGAGGCAGAGAATTTGGGATCTCTTTAAATCCAGCCAAGTCAGTTTTTGGGGTTATCGAGGGAAAATTACTGGGTCACATAATTTGCAAAGAAGGTGTTAAAATAGATCCAGAAAGAATTGAAGCAATTTCAAAGATTCCCTTGCCAAATACAAAGAAAGGCCTCCAATCCTTCTTTGGTACAATTAATTTCCTTAGGAGATTTATCCCTAATCTAGCAGAAGTAACTAACCCTTTGAATAAGTTGCTTAGAAATGATGTCAAGTTTCAATGGGATGAAACAGGAAAAAGAGCTTTCCAACAAATAAAAGATGCATGTGGTCAAGCTCCCGTATTAATCAGTCTGGATTACACTAAAGAATTCTATCTTTTCTCCTTTGCATCTAAAGACACCATTGCTGGTGTTTTATTGCAGAAAAATGACCAAGGGCAAGAACAACCCATAGCATACATGAGCAAAATCTTAAGAGATTCAGAATTAAAGTACCATATAATAGAAAAACAGGCTTATGCCTTGGTAAAATCTCTTAAGCATTTCAAGATTTTTATAGGGTATGTGAAAGTAATTGGATATGTTCCTAATACAGCAATTAAAGATGTGTTAACTCAAGAAGAGGGCCTAGGTCCAAGAAGTAAATGGATTACTAAAATTCAGGAATATGATTTAGAAATCAGGCCCACTAAATTAATCAAAGGACAAGGATTAGCTAAGATGTTGACAGAAAGTAATGAGAAGGATTTAGGTTTGATTGATCAGAATATGGTTTGTGAGATTGGTGTTCCAGATTCATCCCCGAATTTGTTAAAGCTTGAGCAAGTTGAATGGTATTCTGATATTATTTTTTATCTTAAAAACTTGACTTGCCCAAGTCACCTTGTTGGTCATAAGAGAAGAGCCTTAAGGCTCAAAGCATCCAAGTATATCTTAATTAAAGATGGTTTAGGATGGAGAAATCCAGATGGGATCATCCTTAGATGTGTGGACGAGAATGAATCTAAAAAACTAATGGATGACTTTCATAATGGTTTTTGTGGTGGTCACTTTGCTGCTAGAACCACCACCCATAAGATTCTTAGAGCGGGATATTATTGGCCCACCATATTTTCAGATGTACATCAATTTGTGAGGAAGTGTGAGCCTTGTCAATTATTCACTGGAAAACAAAAGTTAGCTGCCCTTCCCCTTCAGCCAGTTGTTGTAGAAGCACCTTTTCAGCAGTGGGGTTTAGACTTTATAGGGAAGTTTAAGGATAATTCAAGTAATGGTTTTTCATGGATTATAATAGCTACAGATTACTTCACTAAATGGGTAGAGGCCATTCCCACTAAATCAGCAAATGAAAAGGTAATCATGGATTTTCTTGAAGATAGGATAATAACAGATAATGCTAAGGCCTTTTGTTCAGCAGAAATGTCTGCATTTTGTTTAAAGTATGGCATTATATTATCTCATGCATCAGATTATTATCCTCAAGGAAATGGTCAAGCAGAGTCTAGTAATAAAAATCTAATGACCATAGTCAAGAAAATTGTTGGGGAAAACAAAAAGTCTTGGGACAGTAAAATAAAACATGCTTTATGGGCTGATAGAATAACAAAGAAAGCATCTACGGGCAAGAGTCCTTTTGAGTTGGTATATGGTGTAGAAGCCCAGCTACCAGTTCACCTTACCCTGCCAGTGTATCAGTTGCTCCGAGAGTTTGACATAGAAGAGTCTGCACTTCAAAACAGAATAAATCAGTTAGTGGAGTTGGATGAAATAAGAAGAAAAGCTTATGATCAGAACTTCAAAAGTCAAGTAAAGACAAAGAAAGCCTTTGACAAGTCAGCTAGACAAAGAGACTTCAAAGTAGGGGATACAGTTGTCCTATGGGACAAAGGCAGAGAAAAACCGGGGAAGCATGGGAAATTTGACAGCCTATGGTTAGGCCCTTATGTGATCAGATCAGTTGCAGGTCCAAATTCCTTCAACCTAAGTCACTTGGATGGTGAGCCATTGAACATTCCAAGGAATGGTCAACAGCTCAAGTTTTATTACACATAGAGTCAACATGGTGTCCAAAGGGACACCCTTTGTAACGTATTCCTAACCCTTTTCCCTTTTCATTCGTTTATTGTATATGCATATATGTATAGTTATTTGTATAGCAATTTCATTTATTTATATTGTTTATTGTTTATTTATTGGTTTTTGCTGGAGGTCTTATGTTGGTTATTGGTGAGGATCTGTGGTTGTAGGAGTCTGGAGTTCTCATGTGCTCTCCGATGATCGAACACATGTCCCCTAGTTGGAGCCAGATGTTGCCCACCTATTTCGACTAGGTGGCAACTTCATGTACATGAAGATGTACATAATTGTACAAATTGTACCTTGGAAAAATCTGAGGATTTTTCACTTCTGCAGGGCAATTGCCCCTTTGTAAAACGAAATGTCCGCTCCCCTGCGTGGGAAAATTAATGTAATTCTATGTGCTAGTGTGGGTCATATGATATGGATGCCACACCATGGAACTGGTTGTTAGGGAAGTCCCCTCATCGAGTGTTTTTTTTCCCTTTCCAATTAATCTTGTTCTTTAAACGATTTTAATTGGTTAGGTTTTTCACTCAAAATCCTCCAAAGTGGTGACGGGCGTTCTAATAGTCAAGTCCATGGGGTGGCTAAGGATTCAAAATGTTATTCGTGACCATGCTAGACATTTGTATAGAGTCATGCGGAGTTTCGGTATGTTGTTGTATTTTTATTAATTTTTTCTAGTTAAATTATTTTCACCCCTTGATGGTTAATTAACTAAGTTTTGATGTAATAATGTAATTGCTCAAGCACTGGCATTTTGTAATAGGGGCTATGAATGCAAGGTAAATTGCTATGAAACCCCCTAAGCCACTGCTTCGAGTCCCATGTCATTCAGACAAGGGGTTGAAGAGATAGACCAATTTTGGTCAGGAGGGGTCTATCTCCCCTAGGGAATTATTTAATTTTTCCCTAAGTTAAAATTCACATTTATTTGATTTTGAAGTAAAAAATCAAATAATGCCATGGTAATTTTGTTTGGGGGTTGCTAAGCCTAAGAAAAATTTATTTCAAATTTTTCCACCCCCCCATGGTCAAGATATTAATTTTTGAAATTTATTTTTTAATTTTTCCTAAGTAAAAATGGGAAATTTTAAATCAAATTTTAAAAATTAAATAAAAGTGATTTTTTGAGTTTTATCCTTAAGTCAAAGAGGATAAATATTTGTTTTGGGACTTAAGCATGGTCCAAACCACTCTACATTAAGAGGAGGCGCTAGGGGAGCCAAGTCATGGTGCTAAAACCCTTGCTAAAGAGGGGCGCCAGTGTGAAAACCACCATTAAAGGGGGACGTCTAGCCATTTCATGGCTCATTTTAAGTGGAAATACTTCTAAAGTGGAGCGCTCAAGCTAAAAACACCTCCAAAGGTGGCGCTAGGGTAGAAAACCCTCATTTTAGTGGAGCGCTAGTATGGAGAGCTCCTCTAAAGGTGGCGCCTAGCCCTAAAAGCTCCTCTAAAGATGGCGCCTAGCATTTGGGCCCACAACAAAAGCAATCTCAAGGGGGCGCCTTGGTCAAAACCCTAGATCTAAGGGTGTAGAATGGTTGAGGCATGGATCAAGCACTCAAGCCATGGATTGAGGAGGCGCCTAGGCTATTTGATTGGTTGAGAGGGGTGCAAAGTCAAATACCCTAGATCTAGTGGTGGAGATCTAATCTTGGCCATTGATCTTCAAGGGGTTGGGGTTGCTCTTCAACTATATAATGAAGGTCTCACTCCCTCATTTGATAGACTTCTCTCATGCTATTGTTATGCTGCAAAAATATTGCCTCACCTCTCTTCTCTTCTTTTACATTGTGCCCTAGCTATTTTGCTCAAGCCCTAGAGGCTTTCTTGTATTCAAATCTTGCCCTAGTTGGGCCATAATCAAGGAAATACTTTAGAGGGATATTGTGCCGTCATTCTACATTTTTCATGGTCCATTGTTGAGGTAACTTGTATCTTTTTTAGTTTTGCATATTTGTATTTGTCTAGTTAGCTCTCAAAGTATTTTGTGGAGAGATTAGAGAGTAGAAGTATTTTTACCCTCTTTTGTGAATTATTTAGCAAGCTTCTTCAAAGTATTTTGTAGATATTGTTAGATATTCATCACTAGGCTTACATATTTTTGCAGATCTAGTTTTGTTTACAGGTTTTCCAAGCCAAGGACGTCTCTCCAAGGGTTTCTTTTCAAATCTGCATTTTCGTCCATATTTCTTTTTCTCTCCTAAAACTGGGTTTTATTCATTGTATAGTGAATATAACCCCTGTTTTAGGGCTTTCTTCCATTATAGATTAGTATAGGATTATAAATCTGCTGTTAATACATCATTTAGATGCCCAAAAGTTCATTTTCTAAATGCTAAAACTTCATTTTTTCAAAAATTTCATGTTCAGATTTTTTAATAAAATTTCTGGGTTTTATACTAATCTGTGCTAACTTTCTGATTTAGTTTTCTGCAGTAAATTCCAGCAAGTAAAGTTGCTGGTTTTTTGCAGGTTTATGCACAGAAGAGGGGGTTATGTTGCCCAAAATTGCTTAAAAAAGCCCCAGAAAAGTTTGGTCCAAAAGAGGCCCAAAAACCACATTTCTTCTCTTCTCTTCTACAAGATTGTAAACCCCAAAAGAGAAGTTCTCTTTGAGGTATTCTCTAAAGCTTTAAAAGCAGCTGTAAATCTATGTATGAGTAGTGTAGAGGTAGCCTAGATAACTAGTTGCTTAGATTTACTTTTATGCAAGTTTCATTTCAGTTTACCCACCTTCCCTTAAGGGATTGAAGTGAGGTTAGGTTAATCTTTTTTTACTTCTGTTTACCCACCAATCTCTGTTACAGACCACCATCTCTGTTACAGAGATTGTTGTGTGGTTAGGACATTGTTTAGCTAATCGCATTTTCCTTTCAAGTTTTTTTTATTTTCTGTCGAAAGAGTAACCATACAACCCACTGATCCGGTGTATCCTCTGTCCAACTTGTCATCTCCCTTTAGGGACTTCAAGTTGGGTATGAAAAGCAGGAGAGGTGGGGGCTTAGCTTAATTAGAACAACTTTCTTTTTCTGCTACAAACCTTCACACTTTGCTTTTCAGTCCAAGATCAAGTACCAGCATCTCCCATAAGGGATACCGCTTGGTTGATCTTGTTGATAGTATAAAATTAACCTTGCATGCTAATCACCAAGATTAAAATTTACCCCTAAAATTTACCAACAACAACTTCACTACCCTATGTTCCTCTACTCGGTTATCACCCTTCGGGGTACTCGCGAGATACGACAAGGGATAGAGGAGTTTTAGTTTAATAGGCATCCATCTTGCTATTTTTTCGGTTGACTAAAAACAGTGACCTCGGGAGCTACTTGGGGTAGAAGACTGTGGGGGGTCTCTAGGCGTTCTACGTCCTCCTTGTTGAGCACCGGGGCATTGGGGTTTGACCTGGGAGCTACGGGTGGGCTTTGCTCCCACTTTGTTGAGCGCACCAGCATTCCCTCTTTGACTTGAGAAATACTAGATTGGGGTAGTCACACCATCGGTTGGAAAACTAAAACTTCAAGAGGAAAAACCTTAATAAAATTTACCTAAAATAAACCAAGAGACATTGCAAAACCGGTTCTATAACATTTTCATTTCAGCAGCATTTCACTCCAATATTGCGCTTGTTTTCTTTTCAATTGTTGTTGTACTTGCAAAGCAAACCTAATAACTTTCTAACTTGTGGATATTAGTCAACTAGTTTACCTTTTTCTACTATTTATCTGAGCATTGTTAACATCAAGTTTGTGTATAATATTATTGTTCAACTGTGATTATATTATTTTTTCATTTATCTTGGCATTATTGTTCATGAATCTTTCATAACTGTGTATATTGTTCATAGTTGGTTTTGTCATCTCATTAACCTGTGGGATAGTTAACTTAGACTGCATTCATTAAAAGTTGCATTCTCTGACTCCATTACTTAGGCATTGGTTACATTAAAAGGATTGACTGTCATTGAAATATTGCATATTGCATTGGTTTGACTGTCATTTCTCAAGACCTTAGCCTCATATCTTAAAAAGATCCCTTTAATTTGTAATTAATTAATAAATCTGGAACTTAGTCTTCCCTAGGGACTTCCCCCCTTGGCTCTGTTGGGATCTTGCCTAAACGGAGGAGTTGTGGACTGTGGTGACAGTGGTCCCCAGCTCTTGCTTGCCCCCAAGGACACACATAGCAGGTTGTGACTTTCCTGTTCCTTAAAGTGTGAATTAGGCGGCAACAGAGAGCAAATCATATATGTTTGGAGGAGCAACATGAGGAGACCACCACCAATGCTGGGAAGGATAAGATCGCAATCCTTACTGATGATGATTATCGGCATAATGAAGCCATCACTTGTTCTACTGACAATCACCCAGAGGCATCTCTCACTGAGAACATGGATCAAATAGCATCTACTAATGAATGCTCTAATGGAGAGGTACCTAGTGATGGGTGCCAAGGAGAGACATCTACTACTGGATGTCCAGCCCTCTATGTTGGTGACATATAGGTCCCACTTGATGGGACTACTGCAAGTACCAGTTCCCACGAGTCTAAAGAAGATGAAGAGTTTGCAGTAAAGGAAGAGGTCCTAGGATGAATCTCACCATCACCACATGAGCTTCATGAGGTTGATCGTATGTTGAAGGAAGAGAAGGCTACTTTTAGTGAGCTTTCCCATTTTAAAGGCTCACTCAAGATGAATGACAAGAAGATTTAAGAGGCCCTAGCCATTCTCCAAGCTACTAGCGCACTTGTGTCCCAATTTGCTTGGAGAGATGATTCCATGGAGGCACAAACTTCCAATGGAGTCATAGAGAAAATCCAGAAGGCAACATCAACAACTAAAGGTAATCTCATGTGTTTGCTTTCTGATAGAAGTCATTTGACTGAGCTTGTTGAAATATTACATGAAGCCTCCATAAGAGATAATGAGGAAATGTTCAAGCTCAAACATGAATTGAATTCCACCCAAGATTGTTCTGAAGGATGCTCAAGAAGCACTTCAAGAATCTAAGATCCTAAATGAGCAACTTCTTGAGGAGTTGCAAAGTTTATGGTCTCCTTCCTATGTTTCTGATTTTTGTATGGATGATAGTAGAGAGATTCCTCATGGTGTGGTGAACCATGAGATACAAACTAATTTGCAGAGGAAGCACACCTCTTCTCTTCTCCATGGGTTCATCTTTGCAACAGTTCATTATGGTTTCCTACATGCTTTTGGATGGAGTTATGTTTTTCTTATAGGGTGTCATGATGACTTCCATGTGACTCTTATTCATTGCATAGGAGATCATATATTGCACCTTGTATTTCTGAGGATCATTTGGGATCCTGGTATCATTTGTACTTATTCTTCACATTAAGTGCATGGTGGACGGTGGAGCAGATGGATCTATGCCTTGAGAAGATGGTTCTCAAGGGGTAGTTGAGGACTTCAGAGATACAGATGAATAGCACACTTTGTATATTCATTCTTGATTCTCCATATGTTGAGGATTATGGGTGATATTGTTCTCCCGATGATTGATGAGGAGTCTCCATGGCAGATGGTTTGTTGGTGCATGTCGATATCACTTCCTTCAGTTGATGTATGGCCCATGATGTAGTTGGTTGTGGTGGTGGAAGGCATTAATGATGTGATGGTATTTCCCTATGGTTTCTTCATTGCTTGAGGACAAGCATATTTGGGAGAGGAGGACTGTCATGTCCCCAATTTTGGCCTAAGGAAAATAGACCAAGGTCCCCTAAGAAGAATTTAGAAAAATTATTAATGGTGACAAATAAGGAGAAAATGATTTAATTGGGGGAATTAGCCAATAATATTATTAAAGCTCAAAAAAATATAATTATTGGCTAAGGGGAAGCAATGATTACCCAGTGCATGGTTTCTGGTGTTCTATAGTATTTTTCTATGGTATGGGCAAAAGGTGATAATGGAACATGGTTTTCATTGGCCCATGGTATTTATCCATGGTATTGGAGACTTTTCAAGTATAAAAGGAGGCAAACGCAAATGGAAGGGACATGCTTGAATATTTAGAGATTTGTTCTTGAGATCGTCTAGGGGTTAGCCTAGAGTTTTCGTTTGGGCTTGGCAAATCCCATCCATCCATTCTGGTCGAGTTTTGGTGGTGTGACGGATCAACCCTAGCTGGACAAAGGGGGAGGATCCATGCGGGATCTTCATTGGAGCTTCATCTGAGTTAGCATTACTTCCAGGTTCTTGTTGAATGTATCTTGGTAGCTGCTATCACAGCCATAGTTATTGTACCGTTTACTCTTGTTAGTCATAATAAAGGTGCCATCATTATCTCTCCATTGTAATGTGTTATGGAATGTCTCTAAAGTGTTTGACGGAATGTCGATGAGAATACATACTGCTTGTGAAAGTTATAAATCAATGTAAAATTGATTAATGTTGATAAATTCATATATTATGTGACCATCCCAGATCCGGGACATTACAACCACATGCAAGGAGTGTAATGTTGCTTAGACGAAATTGGCATTTTTAAAAATATTTTCAGCATTATTATGTAGGTTATTCTTAAGTTTGAACACCATTCTATAGTTGGCTGCATGGACAAAATGTGGATATGTGCAAGTTTTATGATTTCCTTGTGCATTACTCCTACATTATGTGCAAGAAAAACTACCTGATTTCAGTATGTCTACTTACAAGTCTTGTATATGATTACAACTTGGTAATGCAATTTCGTTATCCCTCTTGTAAAGACCTACAGGATTGAAACAATTCTTTTGGGTATTGTTGATTATGATTTTGAGATGAACATTGCAACAATGAATGAGTTTATACGAGTAGGATAATGGCATACTATCATGATGAGGAAAGCAGAGTATGCTAGGAAAGGGAGGAGTTGAATGAAAGTTGAGATAGAGAATTGAAATTTTCAATAAACTTGTATTTTGTGTTATTCATTACCCATTTATAAGTTCATTGTTATTTTTGCATGCATGCCTCTTGCAAATCCATTGTATGCTGGAAATTTGAAAATATTCTAAAAAATCCTGTATAACTTTTATTCACTTTGACAACCATCATGAGACTTTACTAATCAGTCCTTGGTCATCTCTGCATAGCACATGGCCTTTTTTATTTTATTAAGAGCACCATTGGGCTCAAGCAAGGATGCCCTCTCTTTTTTACTTTGTTTGGGATTGATAACACTAAGCCATTTCTCAAAGAGCATATCTAGGATGGGTATGGTTACCTTCTTCACCACGTGTTGATCTCTATCCCTCTTTTCACTGATGTTGTGATCCGGTTGGCCTCCTTGCTGAAGGGGTAGCAAAGTTAGTTGGATGTCCTTTCACGTGTTTATGATCTTCGATGGCAATCAATTAACCTTGTGTTGATATTTTTTCTTGCATCCCTCCATTTCCTTTCTTTCGTGTTTTCCTATTCTGCCTTCTACTTTTACTTGACCTCATTGTCTTTGAATATGGGTGGAAAGTGAAAGCTGGGGTGGGAGTACTGTTGATGTTTATATTGGAATATATTCTCAAGATGTCCTAGAGAAAGAGAAAAGAAATGAAGAGCACAATTACCCCATTGAAATGGGTAAAATAACCCTAGAAGATAAAAACGACAAGTCGTCTTAAAAGATAAAATAAAAGATAAATAAATAAAAGTCAAGCCTACCTAATTGTGGAAACTTCTAGTGAAAAGAAGAATATAAATAAAGTGCTTTCACACTTCATTATTACAACAACAAGTTTATCTCTCTCAAGTGGTGCTCACTTCTCTAGAAGGACAAGTGGAGAAGTTCTCTCAAGCTGAAAAAGATTGTTCTTGGGTTGTAGAAGACTATCTCTAGGTTCACTATTGTTGGAGAGTTTTCTTCTGTGGCTCTAGGGTTTGTCTAGAGCTTGTCTATGTGATGCTTGTATTTGGATGTATTGTATCTTGAAATATTATCTTTGAGTAAGAGAAGGTGGTTGGGTTTTCTCCCTTTTGGTTTCCCATGATAAATTTTTGTGTCTCTTTGTGTCTCTTGTGCATGGCTATCTTTCAGTGATCCTATTTTGCTTATGCTGCAAATGAAATAATGCTATAATTGTGGGATGAATATATACAATGAAATTATATTGCTAAAGTTATGAAAATCTAACAAGTACCACGTACCTAAACTCTACCTTTGACTTCTTGATTTCTCCCTATAAAAAAATTGCTCCCCACCAAAAAGTTAGAGATAGAGGTGTATCTCGGGATGTCTTCCATGTGGTTCTAAACTCATTAGTATAGGCAACAATGTGGGGTGTGAGATGCACGCTAGCATGTGTCATGGATTCAGTGATTGAAGACATGCAATGATTTAGTGACTTCTTTAGTCGAATGTGTGGAGTACAGTGGTGCACCAGTTTTTGATGGGTGAGATGCATGATGCATGTGCATGAGAGAGGCATGATGCATGTGCATGGAGGAGTAGGTGTGCATGGAGGTTGCATGTGCACGTGCATGAGGTTGCATAATGCATGTGCATGAGTTTTGCACATTGCATGTGCATGCAGTTTACATTGTTTTTTATGCACATTTTTAGCACACTAATGTGAGTTGTGAATGCAAGTTGAATTAGGGTCTTAGAACCATAATCACACTGGAAGATTATAAAAGGACATTCAGAAGACAAAAGTCATTATTACTTGTGAGTTTTAGGTGTTCAAGAGGATGAACGAATCAATGAAGGAGGAAAGTTGCATTCACCTGAGAGAGACTGAGGGCGCATTCCTGAGAGAGTGAGGGCACATCCTTCTGAGACAGGAGAGGTGCATCATTCCAGCTATGAGAGAGATCATCTCATAGGTTTTCTTCAATGATTGAGGAGAAGAGACAGAGGGGCGCATTCACTGAGATAGTGAGGGCGTACTTCTCCATCTAGGGCGCATGTATGAGAGAAGGGGCACAATTCTTGAGGCTGAGACAACTGAGAGAGTGAGGAGTCTTCTTCAGAGCCTGAGGAGGAGACATTGAAGACCTTATCCAGAGATTAACTGCGGAAGAGATATAGGGGCACGCTTTTGAGTCAGAGGGCGCACTTCTACAGCTGGGGGGGGGGGCGCATCTCAGAGATTGAGGGCGCAGTTTCTTCATCTGGCAGAGCAGAACGGTGAAGAAGGGAAGAGGTAACACTTCTTTCGAGGTTTGAGAGGTAGATACTTTTTCCAGAGATTGGTAGAGGCAGTGATCAAAGAGTCAAAGATTAGGGAAGACAGTGGGGCGCCCATTTCCCAAGAGCAGTAGTTGCAGTTGCATGCAGATCTAGGTCTTTGACCTAGTAGGTTCCTCTTGATTGTATTTCCCCTTTCTCTGTTAGTTTTGTACCTAGGGAAGTGTTCCCCTAAGTGACTTTAGCCTTAGTCACTTAGTGAAGGGAAATAAAGTGAACCTTGCATTAAATGACTTAAGTGACATTTAATTTGACTTTAGAGCATAAAGTCAGTTTTTGATAAATTTAAGTGGGTGAGTGAAATTAATATTTTAGAAATAAAATATGAGCAATTAATTTCAACTGTCGATCTAATCCATTCTCAACCTTTAGATTAGATGCCTCTTCACCTACCTAGGGTTATGGACAAAGCAAGGAAAAGACAAGTGCATTGATTCTTGAGAGGAGAAGGAAGAAGAGAGAGCTGAAGAAGAGAGAAGGGCACGATTTTCGAGGCAGCTTGCTAGAGAAGATTTTGGTGGGCACGGTTATTGAGGAGCAATAAATGCTAGCGCACATATTTCGAAGGGGAAGTACACAGCATTTAATAGAGTGCACAGAGTTCGAGGAAAAAGTATGACCTGCATTTAATTCTGGCAGAGACATCGAGGAGCAAGGTATGGTTCCGTACAGTACGAATTTGGCACTGATTTCAAGGTAAATCTTAGGCACAAATTTTGAGGAAGGTACATCACATTTCTCGAGGTTGCAGTAGTTAATTTATGGTGCAAATTTTGAGGTGTACGGCTGCAATTATTACAGACCGTACAGTACGGATGTTTGTGCCTGTTTGGCATGAATTTCGAGGACAGTAGTTTGCTATTCATGCACAGAAATTGAGGGTAGTTGAGCAGTGATTTCCAGGCACGGTTTTCGAGACTGAAGGTGCACGAAAAACGAGGCAACCGTTGCACAGAAATCGAGGCAGCTTGCTGGGTTATTTTTCTGGGTTGAGATAAGTTGGATTTTTTACTATAAATTAACGTCTGAATTTTATCCTAAAGAAATAATAAACTCTCTCTCTCTCTCTGACTAGTTTTCCCCTTGTGGGTTTTTCCAAGGCCATTGGCCGAAAATTACTGTGTTCTATGCGTTGAATGGCATGCTAAATATTCATTTTCTGTCAGTGAAAAAGAGCAGTTACAACAGTGTTTTAAGTCTGAAAAATTAATGTTTATTTCCAGCATTTTATTTTCTGAGAATGAAATAAACAGTGACAATTTTTACTTATAAACCGGTGGCTGAAAACTAGTGAAAAATCTACATGGTATCAGAGCTGACTGGGGCAGAAAATTAAATATTTGCAAACTGACAGTCATTTCCAAAATTCAGAAAAACTTTTGTGACAGTAGTACATTTTGTTGAAACTTGTTCTTTGTGAAAAATGACATTCATTGGGTTGAGAACCGAAGATAGGTTGGATGGGGCAGCGAACTTTGTCTCATGGAAAGCCCAGATTTTACTTGTGTTAAGAGAGAATGAGCTGTGGGATGAGGTTGTCAATAACACTACAACTCAACCCATTGTCATTCCCAGTGCTACTGCTGATCCAGCAGCAGCAACTGCCTTTGAGAAGAAGGATATTAAAACCTTGAGGATTATCTTAAATGTTGTTAAAGACCTTGTTATTCCGTACATTTCTGCGAAGGATCATGCACATGAGATGTGGAGTGCTTTGACTGGGTTATTTCAGAGTTCTAATGAGAATAGGAAGATGTTTCTTAGGGAGAAGCTGAAGAATATCAAGATGGTCAAAGGTGAGGTGTGTATGACTTATCTTACTAGGATCTCTCAGGTGAGAGATGAGCTTGCAGCTGTGGGGGTGGTGGTTACTGGTCCTAAGCTAGTGCGTATAGCCTTGAATGGGGTGACTACACCTTGGGCTATGTTTGTACAAGGTTTGGTGGCTAGAGAGAACTTACCATCTTGGGACAGGGTCTGTGATGATTTTGTTCAAGAGGAGGCTCGGAGGGGTTTCTTGTAGTGCATTAGTTCTACTAGTGGACAGGATGAGGAGGATGTGGCATTGATAGCGAAGGGGAAGAAGAAGAGCAAGAAGGGTCCCAAGAAGGGTGGGGCCAAGTAGCAACAGGATGGGCAGAAGAAGGATCTGAGCACTATAAAGTGCTTTGCATGTCACAAGATGGGACTCTATGTTGCAACGTGTCCTAACAAGAAGAAGAAGCAGCAGCATACAACAGCTTTCACAGAAGTCAATGACTTTGCCGCGAGATTTCAGAGTGAGTTTTCACTTTGCATTGGGCATGTTGAAATTGAGAGAGCATCTATTCTCACCAGTGCGGATGTTGATAAACAGAGGGAGTTTTCCTGTGTGACAAACCATTCTTACAGTGCATCTACTTCCGGCACTTGGTATATAGACAGCAGAGCCTCAAGTCACATGACAGGTGCTCGTGAGATGTTCTCTGAGCTTTCACAGACAGAGACAGATGTAGAGGTTGTGTTGGGAGATGACTCAGCAGTCAGAGTTGTTGGTCGTGGGACCATTACATTTCAGAGGGAGTCCATGAGTCCCATGGTGTTATGAGATGTATTGTATGTACCTGGGCTGAAGAAGAACCTAGTGTCAGTTTCCATGATCGAGGATCAGGGTCTTGGGGTGTCTTCCCTAGATGGACCATCTGCTGAAGGATATTAAAACCTTGAGGATATTAAAACCAAGACCGCAGGACCATCTGCTTTAGTTACCATTGGAGTGAGATGTGGGAAACTGTATAGGCTCTTGTTTAAGCCATAGCTTGCCTTGGCACATAGCAACAACAGTGAGCTTTTTGAGCTTTGCCATAGGAGGATGGCTCACTTGCATCATCCATCCTTGGGGTTGTTGAGACACATGGTTACAGGATTACCGGAGTTCAGCACAGGGAAGAGTGATGTGTGTAGGGGGTGTGCTTTGGGAAAGTACACCAAGACTACTTTTCCGAGCAGTGATAGCAGATCAGCAGGGGTCCTTGACTTGATACATTCAGACTTATGCGAACCGATGTCTTCTGTGTCCTTGAGAGGATACGAGTATTATGTGACATTCATTGATGACTATTCCAGGAAGACCTGGATTTACTTTCTGAAGAGCAAGAAGTCCGAGGAAGTCTTGCAGAGGTTCCAAGAGTTTAAAGCTCTTGTGGAGAACCAAACAGGGAGGAAGATCCGAGTTCTTAGATCGGATAACGGGCGTGAGTATACCTCCAAGGAGTTTGATGGATTTTGCAGAAAGGAGGTCATCAGGAGATCCAGGTCTTCAAGTGGTGGAGGACATCGTTCTTGATGCTTAGTTTTGGGCATGGGTTAGGTATGTTTTATAGTTAACCAAGCTTACTTATAGTATGATTTGGTTTGTAGATATAGATCTACCAGCGATTAGGGAAGTGTCGGAGTAGATGGACAGTGTGTAGGCCAAATCAAAGACATTGTTAATCCAAGAGATGTGATCCTTTATGGTTATATTCATAAACATGTGGTCAAAAGGTGGTATAATCTAAATGTTCCACTCCATATCTAGCATATGTCCTTACACCCAAATATTATTCTCCATCTTGGTTGGCCCAACCAATAGTTGAGGGTGCGGTTAGGAGAAAACCACACACATATTCAAAATTATAGAATAGGTATATGCTTGCATCAGACAAGTTGGTCCCCAATGAAGAGGGGTGTGCTCAAGTACAAAGCAAATTGTGCAAGTATTTAATGGACAATGAGTCTTTGCTAACTTGGATGTAACTAGAGATTGAGATAGTTTGAATCCTATTGAATGCTTGAACATAAATGGCTCCTCTCTCACACATCTTGCATAAATTGGCAATGAGGGTGCTTTCACAGGATGTTAACACTTTTTGCTAGAGAGGTGTTGGAGCAACTACAACTTCATCCACAACTTGAAGAGAAACAATTTGAATGTAGATTGGGTAGAAAGCTTGGTTTATGTGAACTACAACTTGAGTTTGTTGCCCTATTATTATGAGGTGGCAAAGAATGATAGAACATGTGTGACTTGGGACAACAATTGAGAGGAGCTTAATTTGGAGGATGGAGCCATAGCTTTAGAGCACTTGGAGGCTGAAATTTTGGGTGATCATGATCTGATAAGATTCATGTAGCAAAGATGCCATCCCCAACCACCAATAGGTTTTCAAATGCAAGAGTTTTGCCTTTACTTTTACAACGTCCAACGGTGCATGGGGAGCATGTAGTTGTTGTACGTGTTCAAAGAACTTTTCCACCTGCTCCTACTCTTTCTGTTCAAAGATCATGGGAAAATAAATTATAAGTTTCTCATGGCAAAAGGAAAGCTTAGTAGATAGTAGATCTATTTGTCTTTTCATCTTTAGAAGTAGTCTCTAGACTCTAGAGTCTAGAACTTAGTACTTTGTCTTTATTATGGCTTATTTTGTAAACATTATATGATAGTTTAACTTTGAACTTTGAAGTTTGAACCTAACATTGAAGTTTGAATTGTTGACTGCATCTCACTACCCTATGGTAATGACTATGATGCTTCGTTTTGTTTTGTGGTTGATGTTATCTATTATAGTTTGTTGATGGCAAAGGTTATATGTTAAAACTTGAAGGTTAATGTCGTGATTGATCATTCGATGACAATGTTATAAGTTATAGATGCTGGATGATTGATGTTATATGTGTACTAAATGGTTGATGATTTAATGATCATCATTAATCCAGTAGTTAGATTTATGGTTTCATGTTTCTGCAGCTAATTTGGCATTTTACATGATACTCTAATATATATATGCATCAAAATATATTAAAAAATGTATTATATAAAAAACGCTCCGCTCCCGGAACTTTTTTGAAAATTGAGCTTCCTGCTCCCCGCTGTCAATAGTCTTGGTAATGTCGCAGGATGCAGACTGTGTTAACGATATGCTAGGGCTTGCCTCTCCCTCCCCAGGCAGCAACCAGCTTAGTGTCTTCTTGAGTGGACCCATCTAAGCTTAATGTTCACACAACCATGCAATCAATTTTCATGGAAGCCATATATAAAGTGCCTATAGTTCTAACTTCTCCTCAGTCTGCTAAACTTTTAAGTTTTCACCACTTCAGATGTTGACAGATCTGATTTTACAGTTCTGCACACATAGGAGCACAGCACATGCAGGTCCTATACTTTGGTCAGTCTTCTCATACTTCGGCTACCATCACAGGAGCACACAACGTACAGACCATATACTTTGGTATGCCTTCTCATACTTAGGCTACCATCACATTCACTCCATCACAGGTGCACAGCACATGCAAACCCTATACTTTGATATGTAAAGCACATGCAGGCCCTATACTTTGGTATGTCTTCTCATTCTTTTGCTACCATCACATTCACTCCATATTTCCACCTCTAATACCCTGAATGAGCCTTGTGTGGGTGTATTTATAAGGCTCCCAATAAACCCTTCTCTCCCATATCTCTTGGATGGTCCTTTGATTTCTGAAGAGGTGGGGGACTGCTATCACCTTATCCTGTCGTATTTGCCCCCCTTTGTCCATATTTGGCCCCTTTTAATGCATCTTTTCTGTGTCAGTTTTGACCCCCTTTGGACCTTGTTCTTAGTAATATTTGGGCCCTTTCTTCTCTACTTAAACTTTTATTTATAAGCCCCAAAACCTGACATATAAGATGAATGCCAATTGAAGTTACGTTGGAATAACTAATACAAGAAACTGGCACTGTAACATATCAGATTATATGCAATTATGTAATATGATTTTTTCTCTAAATATTTATGTTTCTGCTAATAGTTTCACACAGCACATAACTTGCGATTACATTTTAAATATTTCCCTTGAATAGGTTTCTTTATGCCAGTCTACTTGAGTATTTTTGCTGATATACTTATCTATCCGCTAGTTTTTAGAATATAGCTTTTATTTTCCAAGATATTCTGAACAACAAACTCCAAATACAATCTACATACTAGATAACATGAACAAATAGAAGTCATGTGCACCCAAATTTGACTAATTTTGACCTTTGACTCATGAGTTCAATGTTGACCAAGATTGAGTTGCGATTTATATAAGACTTGCAAGTTTGACTGATTTAACTGAATCTGACTCATTTTGACCAAATTATGCTGAGTTTGGGCAAGTGGCAAGCCGTCAAAACCAGCTAATTGGGCAAGTTTCCTGTGTAACAGACAACTCCTGTTATTATGCTAGTTACTGCCAATCATAGCTAGTGGCAAGTGCATCTTTAGTTCATCTTCATTTCACTCTTCAAATATAGTTACAGTGCTTGTTGGTTCTTTTGAGAGTTTATACTTACCTAAATTACATTTTATCTTTGTGCCTCTCAAGAAGAGCTTTAGTCTTGATCATTCGTTGGACATTAATAAAATCATCTTATCTTGGTCAAGACTCAAAATATTCCTCTTGATTGTTTTCCCAATTTTAACATCTATGAAGTGCTTTTGAATTTTCACCATCATGCAATGATTAATTTTGAACTAGGACACTTATTGCTTCATGGTATAGTTGAGACTTTCATGACTCAAAGATTTAGTCTCACTTTTTGTTTTAATCCACTTTGTTGATAGGTCTCTACCATGGACTGAATTTTATTGTGATTCTTTTATATTCTTATGATTCTAGATTTCCCCTAGCGGGTTGGTTTAGATATTGAGCACCTTGAGGGACAAGATGAGATTTATTTACCTTGATATTATATTTACTTAGAGATAATGTAATCAAAAGTTCATATAATATCAAGGTTTATAGTTATTTAGAGGATGTTTATGCCCACCAAACCAACTCTATGACCTCTAGAAAGTTATCTAGAGAATGGAGACCAATGGAGAAAGGTTTAGATGGCTTTCAATTATGATATGAGTTATCTATTTGGTGCTTCCTTTAAAGTAACAGTGTTACTTCCTGAAATTATTAATATGGGTCCATCATGGTCCGTACCCAGATGTGAGGATTACACCATTTTCAACACCCCCCCTTATGCTAAACAGGCAGCATAGAGAATAATGATGAAATAGATGTGAGTGGGTTTATTATGAATGCCCAATTCAGTGGGGTCATCAATGGCCAATATACAAAAGTCGGTGGGTTTATGAATGCCAAACTAGATTTATGTATACCCTTCTTGAATACAATTGATAGTGGGTTTATGGATGTGTTGCATGGGTACACGAACCAGTACCGAGGACACGTACTGGGTACTTGGGTACTTCAATGGTACGTTCCCAGCCATACCCAACCGTACCCAAATCCAGCCTCACGTACTGGGTACTTCATTTATGAAAATAAGGTACTTGCATGGGTTTTGTTACGTCGTACCGTCTGTTTGGGTATGCGGGCAGTACGGCTGTTGGGCACTTTACCTCAACTCGCCGGTCAAGGGGGTCGATTTGCAATGTTTGAAGTTTAAAATTTTAAAAATTAAAAATTAAAACACTAAAACACATGCTATGTGGGCCCTTCCCCCTTACCTAAACTCGCACAGCACCCCATTTCTTACTGCTAATGCTCTGTGCTCGCTACTCCAGCAACGGCGTGGCAGAGGACCTTAGTGATGTTGTTGACATTGATCCTAAGGATGCTGATGACATGGCTTGAGGAAGCCAAAAATCATCTTTCTTGTTCATTGTTCAATGTTTACTGTTTCGAACTTTCTTTTTCATGTCTGGAAATGCCATTAGGCAAATTTTGAATGTAGTATGACAATTAAGTGAAATATATATATATATACCCAATTACCCTGTTTCAAAAAGTGGCGTCCCCGTCTCCATACCAGTAACTATCCCCGTACCCATGTTTCCTGGCAACTTAGGTTTATGGATACCTAGCTTGAATATAGCTCACCCAAATACATTTGAGAGTGGGTGTGTGGATACCCATCTTGAATATAAGTTGGCTTTGACCAAGACACATGTGAAGGGCATGGTATAGATAGCCAACTCAGAATAGTGTCATCCCTTTTCACAACATCCCTCCTTAATTTGAAAATGAGGCCTTGGAGAGAAGGCATTACATCACAATTTCCCCTTTTGATGTTGAATGCAGACCATATAATAAAGATATAGTCTCCCTTGAACCCCATATCGCCCACACCAACACAGTTCAGTAACCTGGTGGAGGTGGTCTCTGGCAGAGGTATAGAAGAAGGATTCATTGAAGCATGCTAGTTGGCAGAAACAAAGGATGGCACAAGTTGTCCTTGAAACTGAAGCTGCCGAATGTAGTACTTCTAAAAAAGACCAACATTGTAATGTGGAAAGAAAATATCCACTGTAATAGGTAGACTCATCCGCGGAAGAATCATCTATAAAAAATAGTGGGACAGATCATGCGGACATTTTAATAGAAACTCCATCAAAGATAACATTTGTATAGGAAAGATCATATAGACAATATATTGGAATATGGACCCATGTACTCAATCCAAAAACCATGAATTGCGACGATGATGATGTCATATCTTGAATATCCTGAGGAAGGGGCTTCTCCATCCCCACAGTCCCTTGCTTCAAAGGAAGGAAACATTGTCACAAAAGATACTTGTCGCAACTGCAACTTTTGCAAGTTTGAAGACAAACCATGGAGGCACATCTGTCCTTATGACAAAAATTGCATTTAGGTTTCTTGCTTATCTAATCGGCCTAAATATCAGTAGCACCATTTACTAGGTAAAACATCCCACTTCGAGTCCATAATGTTCAAGGATAGTGGAAACAAGCCTGCAAAAATGTCTCCTTGATACAAAGAAGAAATAGATAGTAAAGGATTCTTCCAAGAAATCTGCTATGTACTGAATCTACACTTGGATAGCACAAGATTTTGCTGAAGAGTGCAGCACTGGATAGCAAATTTGCTGCAGAGATGGTCTGGAAACTGTCTTGTCCTGATTTTTCTTACTATAACAAGTTAGTTTTGTATACATCCTTAAAATATTGTGGATGTAGTACCACAATGCTTAGGACAATGCAACTAGCCAAAAATCTTGGAATCGCCTGTTGAAGTGAGCTGTGAAGAAGGGTCAAAAGTTAAAACCATAGAAAAAGCCCCTAGGAAACCCTAGAAACAGCTGATCCAAAATCCCAGTTCTGCAGCCCTTAGGGCAATGCCACTAGCCAAAAAATATCTTTGGATTTGCTGTAAAAGAGATGGTTTGAAACTCTGGTTTTGCAGTCCAAGAAGAAAACGTGATGCTACCCTCATAGCTTCAGATCAGCTGCTAAAAATGAGTAAAATCGATGGTCCAAAACCCAGGTTCTACAATCACAAGAAAAACAGTGATGCTACTACACCAGAGCCACAGATAAACTCAAGTAAAAGTGGCTGAAAAATAGATCAGCAGTTAAGCCCTTATGTGGGGTGCCCAAACCTATGGACAATCTCCAAGAAAGCACATAAAACAGACTAAAAAAAGCCCTAAGAGAGGAGCCCTTCTCCAGTGAATACGATCACCATGAAACAGCCCCAATACTCCATAAGTTAGGCACAATCTTTGCAACACAGTGAAGAAGAAACCCTAACCAGAAGTGAAGAGGGTAAGGGAGCTTCACACTTTCTCTAACACAACAGAGTGAATATCAAATGGAACCAAACAGGCAACCCAAAAATCTTCAAAATAAAGGAGAATAAAGGCACTAAAGAGAGAAACCCCAAATGCACTAAAGAGTAAAAACAGCCTTAGAACAAGAGACTGCAACACTAGATATGGTGCCCATAGGCTTAAACACTTTTAGAAAGAGTAATGACACACATGTCATTGATTTAGAAATGAATCTTGAGTGTCTATTAATACACAATCAAAAGGTAGGGTGCCCTCCCCAAGATGGGTTCTGGGACCACATATAAGTTGACTAGGTTGTCCTTAACCTTAACCAAATTTTAAAATAAATGATTATAAGTTGCCTTTAGCCATATGTATCAATGATTAACATGGATTTGGCAAAGCCAAATGTGAGGATCACACCATTCTTGAGATTGTACACAGAAGAAAATTGTGCCAAAAGCTTTATGTGCATCCACTTTTTAATCTTGAAAGTTGAAATACACTAATGCAGATTGGAGATGAGGATGAATTGATTTTACTAAGATTTTTGTGACTTTCTTTATGTGAAACTTCCAAACCCTAGGTGACTGAAGTCCTTATGTTTTCAATCAAACAAGTCTGTTAATGAATTGCAGAAATTTTATTTCTTCACATAGCAACAATCACACAATAGCTGGGAAAGTAAATATTGGAAGTGTAAAACAATTACACACATACATGTAATTTCTCCTTGAAATCAGTGTATCATTCAACTTATCAAAGCTTACAAGGAAGCCTCTACAGCTCCTTAAAACCAGCCGCTTCACGGCAAAACCACCGCAGCCTGAGATGTATAGCCTGTTGAAGAGAGTATAGCTTGTACGGAAAAAAGGGAAAAGTTTTACAGCATGGTATGGTCCTGTCTGTATGACTGTACGAATCTGCTGCTGTATGACTCTTTTTCAACCTGCTTCATTGCTGGTCTGTTACGCTACACCTATACCCAGCGCACCTTCAGGTGTACCCCAGGGAGAGAGGGCCAATTTTTTCGACCAGGAGGGGGGTGTTATTGAGCAATGGTGGTCATGGCTGAGCTCTTTGGTCCATCCTTTAGGAGCACTATGGCTTAATGGCGCTGTTGACTGCCCTTTATTGGGGTTTTTAGCCTTGGTGTTGGTGTCTAAGGCTCCTAAGGGTTGACCACTGGGTCACATGGCTCCATATCTTGTTTATGTGCTCTGGTGACCTTTGCTTCAACTACGAGACATCCGTCTCCCTTTGCAGCCACTTTGGACACCCTCCTAGCCCTTCAGTTAGTGGGCACTTGCTCTCCTTGGCCTTATCTCCTCAAAGGAAGCCATCTTCCTTGCCAGGCTTTTTTCATGCTTTGAGGAGGGCGTTGAGGGATTTTTCAGCATTCTAGGGGTTAGATGGGGTATAACACCCTCCCTCCAGCTTACTCCAGCCTTTCGTTTGGAGTGATTCGCTTATTTGAGCGTATTTTGGCACTTGGGGGTACAAATACCCCATGTAGCCTACCTTGAGCCTATTTTAGGCCATATTTTATTATTATTTTGTTTTAATTTTAAGTTGACATTTTATAATTTCAAATTGACATGTTTAAGGCATGTAGGCCTAAATATTTTGTAAAAAGTGACTGTGAGATCATATGAATAGATCTCCTCACTCTCCTTTTAAATACAAGAACTTATGGGATAATACACTATGCATTTGTTTTACCCTTGCTAGGGCTCTTTGGAGAGATGCGTCCCTCTTGAGGAGGTTTTTTTGGGTTATTGCAAGCTTTTATGGTGATTCTTTGGTGATGTTTTGATTTGTTGGCTGAACATGAGCACAAAGAGGTCAGGCTTCTCATCTCTTTGTTTGAATGGCAGTGGATGATGCACATTCAAGTCTAAGTGGTAGCCCTAGTGCTATACTTTTTCTTAGGATAGGCCATTACCATCATTTTTGTCACCTTAGCAAGCTGAAGCACGTCTCTTTGTCAGGGTGCTCTAGGGTTTCTCCTTAGTTTTTCTAGGCTAGTAGTTGTTTGCCCTAGGAACTCTTCCTCACTAGGTTAGCCATCCTCCCTAGAAGCCCTAGGTTCATTAGGGCTTGTGCTAGGGTAGATTTCCTTGGTTTTCACACCTTTCTTCTTCAAAACCTAGTCTAGGGTTAGATAGGTTAATTCTTTAGGTTAGTGCAAAAATAGGTTAAGGTTAGTCCTAACCATACTTTCTCCTAACGTCGCCCTACCTCTCAGCAGCCTCCCCCCACCTTCCCTAACCTTCGCTGGTCTCTCCTAGACCTCCTAGCAGCCTCACTACTCCTTCCTTAACCCTCGCTGCTGGCATAAAGGCCTTCCCAAAACCTATTAACCACCAAAACCAACTAGGTGGACAACGATGTACCATGTACATGTTGGATGTGCCTTGAAGATAAGAATGAAGTACTTAATGATTATGTCAAGCGAGACAACTCTTCTTCTCTTCTTCTCTCTATGAAATTTCCGCACCCCTACGGGGGATTTTGTAAGGATATGTTAGCATGAAGGTCTAGTTTCTTGTAACTTAATCACCGAAGACTTAATCATTCATCGAGTGTTTTTTGACTTGGATAATTAAAATTTCTTTTTAGAGATTTTAATTAATTGAGTTTTTCACTCAAAATTACCTCCAAAGTGGTGAAAGGTGTTCTAATGATCGAGTCCATGGGGTGATTGGGGCCTAGGAATGTTCTATATTACCATGCTATACATTATCCAGAGTCCTGTGGAATTTCATTAAGTTTTGCATAGGTTTTTTAAATTTTTGGTCATTAAAAATGGTCACTCAAAACAATTTGTTGTAATGTAAAAGAGGGTTACTTGGTCTTTTTTAATGTTGTATAGGGGTATGGGTACTCAAGACAAATGACATGAGACCCCCTACACCCTTGGGCCAAGTTTGAAGTCATTCGGCCAAGTATTACTATGGTTTTGGTCATTTTTTCCCAGGTCAGTCATGGAGAGCAGGAAATTGGACATTTAATTAGAGAGCCAAATTTTGGAAAAGTGACTATAGTTACTTAGGGTGGCGAAGTAAAGGCTCTAATGTTCATATTAGGTTCCTATGATAATTTTAAGATACAAAGGGGGGCCCCAAGCAAGCATGTAACAAGTTTTGTGTTGCCCACTCTAAGGGGTGCTCCTTTCTCTCTTTGATTGGTTGGGTGAGCTAAATTCAATGGGAGGGACCTCACTATGGTGCTTTCCTCCCTCGGCATTAAGAGGGGGGTTTCTCTCCCATATTTGAGATCCCAAAACATGGTTTTGCTCTCCTTAAGCAAATTCACCCCCCTCTCTTGGGCCTTCTTTCTCTCCCTTGTGACACTTGTCTAGCATGCAAAGAGCCTCTCTCTTTTATTTTTCCTATTTAAGGAGGGAATTCCTCCTCATTTGTGCGAGATTCATTTATGCTCGTGTTTCATTTTGCTCATGCTCTCTCTCTCTCTCTCTCTCTCTCTCTCTCTCTCCCATTGCTCCCATTCTTGCTCTCTTGCTCCATTCTTGTCCAAGAGGAGCCATTGTACTTTCAAGTTTGGATGATAATAGAAGAAATATTTGGAGGAAGTACTGACTATGCATTGTGATTGAGGTGATCTTGTTCCATTCTTGGTTCATTTTGTACTTGGAATCTCAAGCAAAGTTTTTTGTTTGAGAATAGTTTTGTTGCATGCTATGTGGGTTGTTTGCTTAGAATTTGGGATGTTAAAGTATTTCTAGATTGAATATTTGTTTCTCAAGTCTTTGTTGATTTCTTACTCCATTTGCATTGTTGACCTAATTTTGTTACAAGTTTCCCAAGTTTGGAGAATGGGATTCCAGGGTGGGATACCGCATTGTCCAACAAATTTCGAAAAGGACTTGGCATCTTTACTAACATTCTAATTCTTATTGCAGCTCTTAAATACTTCATTTTGCACTCAAATATTATCATTTTTCAAGTTTTTACATGCTAGTTTTGCCTTAGAAAAATTTCTGATTTTTGCATGAAAATTTTTGAGTTTGTTTAAAACACATTTCTATCACTTTTGTGCTATAATAGCTTGTTGTTTTGAGCAGGTTTCTGATCTCATAGGGGGAAGGGAATGCTCAAGTTCAGCCACTAGAAAGCACCAACAACACCCAAGAGGGTCTACTTTAAGTCCCTCGAAAAAAAACGGTTAAAAGAAATCACTCTTTCTCTCTCATTTCTGAATATTTTTCTCTTGGGATTGAGTTTGTTGTGCTTCATTTCGAGTTTTCAATACTTAGTAATTTTGGTTCTGGTGGCATGTAAGTGAAGTGGATGTGCCCATCCTTGCATGACCTTGTAAGTGGCATGTAAGTGAAGTGGCTCTGCCCATCCTTGCATGACCTTAGTGATTTAGATTAGTTTACTTCGTTGTTTGTTTCCTTTTTGCTCTCACCTCACAAGTGAAGTGGCTCTGCCCATCCATGTGAAATCGCATTGGCTAGCATTTTTATTTCAAGTATTTGCTTATTTCATTTTTCCCGCACCTCACAAGTGAAGTGGCTCTATCCATCCATGTGAAATCACGTTGCCTAGCATTTTTATTTCGAGTATTTGCTTATTTCTCTTTGCCCGCACCTCACAATTGAGTAGGCTCTACCTCCGTTGTGATATCGTGCTTGGCTTGTTTTGTTTAATCTTTGCTTTAAGGATTAAAATTACCGTAAGCACCGTTTTTGCCTCGTGTCCTCTTCCCCCGCCAGGTCGACCGATCTAGGGTGACGAAAAAGGGCAAAGATCTGCGTTGTCTAGTTTAATAGACACCTAGATAAGTATCTTCATTAGAAAGGAGAAAAAAAAACTTGACCTGTGGAGCTAGTGAGGCAAAGGCCGTAGGGGGCTTCGTGACATTTTGTGTCCTCTAGTTGAGCACCCAGCAAGTTTCGAGTTTGACCTGTGGGGCTAGACGGGAACCTTGTGTTCCCATGTTGTGCACCCAACATTCTCTCTCTAATCGAAGGAGATAGTCTCTTGGGGTAGACATCCAGAATAGTTCATTTCTTTGCAACAAACACCTTAATTCCCTAAGTCAAAGAGAAACATAAAATTTACTAAAATTTACAGGATTATAACATTGTTACAATCATTTACATTTCTCTACTTTGCAAGCACTTTATTTTAGCTTGTTCATTTACTGGAAGTCATCATATTCTTGTATATTTGTTAAAGTAAATGAGTTGATGCTTTAGAAAATTTATTTGAAGTTGATTATTGACTCCATAGCCCGAGTAGAGACGGCACTGGTCATTTTGATTATTTGATTGTTTCTCTCTTGCATACATTACTAGTTGATTTTTAAAGGGTTTGCTTGACATTAAAATATTTTTGCATCACTACACGTTGATTGTAATTTTTGTAATTTACAACTCCCAGAAAACATTCTTCAAAAAAAGAACTTAGTAAGTAGGGACTACCCCCCTTGGCCTTTAGGAGTTGTGGTCTAAACAAAGGAGTTTAGAACCGAGGTGACAGTGGGTTCTCAACTCATAAGTTTCTTGGAACACACATAGCGGTTGGGAGACTTACCCGTGTCCAAGTGCGTTTTAGGCGGCAACAGGACCCATACCCTTTGCAACCTAGGTCTCTTGTATTCCTTGCTGCCCTTACACCATACCTAATAGCAGTCCCAAGGGTCCTTTCCTAGCCCCTCACTCCCATTCCCCTAAGGCTCGCCTACCCTACCTTATCCTTTTACCACCCTCGCTAGCCTAGTTCCTACCCTCGCAGCCCTAATTTTCCTCTCGGGTTTCCTTCTTTCTGCTACTGCAACATCCCTAAACCTCCATCTAGACCTTGGTTCTATCCCCAGCCTCTCGGTTGCTCCCCTTCTTCCTTGTTCCACCCTAGGGCCTGTTTAAAGAGGAAGCCTTGGCCTGCTCCTTCACGGGACTGCTATTGCAACAGTCCCTCCTTCCTCTCCTTCCTTGCTTCTCAAGCAGCCTTCCTTTTAACCTGTGGTTGCCCTTCCTTAACCCTATAGGGATGCCCTTTACAGTGGCAGCCCTCTCCCTTGTTGTTGTAACTTTTTTTAACCTACACAATAACAAACAAAAGGATACTGGAAACATTTTGACGCTGTCATAATATGCTATGAATAATGATTGAAACATGTTGTATACACAAATGGCTTTGACATATAATTAATGGTGTTTATTTCTTGTATTATGATAATGCAAACTGTTGTACATGTATTCCAAATTATTCTGGTAACTATCTATGACAGCATGTTAGAGTGATGGTAATTCTAGGATCTGCTATGGTAATATGATGCATACATACTACTATACTGATGCTTATTGCTGGTGCATACAATACTTTACAAATTTCAGACCTTATGTTAGCTATTTCAACTAAGTGCATATGTCTTCATGAATGTGGATTACATAACTAATACATTGGTTGTGTTGTTGTTCATCATTTTGTTTCAAATGTTCAATAAATACTAAATGAGAGGGATGACTGAATGCACACATGTTGTGCTGAAACTACTAATGTCTTAACTATCTATTTCATGATTGTGCGGACATACTTGTGTTTTGGGCAATGATAAATGCTTGCACTTGAATAATACTTACCTATGTGCTTATTGTTTACATGGTGGGATAAGGCTAACCTTTGGGCTGATGTATTGTTGCAATAATAACTATACAAACCTAAGATACCAGACACATCCATATGGGGCAGCATGTCCCATGTCTGCGTGTCTGACACAAACACGCTGACAGAGCGTGTTGGACACGCCCATTCAGCGTGTCCCAATTTTGGACACGAGTATTCCAAAAACGGGACACGTTTTCTGCTGAAGGGATGCACGGAAATGCTTTTAAAACAAAATTTTCACTTTCTTTTTGTCATTTGCAAGTGTGGAGAGGGATCTAAGTGGTGTTTTTTGTGCAGATGAAGAAGATTTGAAGGCTTTTGAAGGGCTTCCAAGTGCATTGAGGGTGGATTGCAAGCTCAACCATCAAACAAGAAGAACAATGTCTCATTCAGCTAGGGCGAGAGCTAAAGTGCAAAGGAAAGGGAGAAATGCCTCATCTAATGTCTCCCCTCTTATTCCTCCAAACACATACTCTTCTACTCCTCCTGCTAGTGCTCCATTTGCTACTAGTGGAACTCGTGCTCCATTGAACCCTGTTTTAGCAAGACAATAAGCCTAAGAGAAAAATACCCTTTGAGGAGGTATGTGACTAGGAAAGAAGGGCCTAGGGCAAAGGTAGGTGGGGGAGGCAATGTGTCTTGGACTTGCATTTTTTGCAAGAATGAGTTTAAGAGCACATGCTACCGGGTTAAGGGCCCTTCCTTCTTGTGGGATTTCTTCATGTAAAGCAGTGAGTGTTACCCAAAGGAGGGATATGGGAAAAGAGGATCAAGAATGCTTAGGCAATGTAGCAGTAGCAAGCAAGAAAAAGAACGAGGATCCTCTTCCATTCTTAAGGAAACCCTCTAGCATTCGGTCTCCATTTCCACCTAGCAAAGGTGATACATATCTAGCAAGAAAGACGCCATCTTCAAGTGGTCCAATGGACAAGATTTTCCAACAAGAGGTGCGAGAAGAAGTGGACCTCACCATTGCATTATTTTTCTACCTCAACTTCATCTCATTCAATGTTGCACAATCACCATTGTTTATTGAGATGTGTCGAAGTCTCATTGATCAAGCTCCATCTAGTTATGTGCCTCTTGGTTCAGAGAAGCTTAGAACCACATTATTGGTTAAGCCAAAGAAGGAGGTGGATAAAATTCTTGAGCCAATTAGATCAACATGGCCCGCATCCGGAGTGAGTATTGTTTCTGATGGATGGACGGATCCAACACGCCATCCACTCATCAATTTCATGGTATCTTCCCAAAATGGACCAGTGTTCTTGAAAGCGGTGGATGCTCTTGGGAAATACAAGGATGCATGTTTTATGGGTAAGTTATTCATCAAAATCATTGAAGAAGTAGGTGTTGATTCTTGTGTACAAATCATTACGGACAATGCATACGTTTGCAAGGCCACTGGCATGATTGTGGAAACTAAATATCCACATGTATTTTCATTTCGGACACCTTTCATCGCTAATTTGCTCATTGTTTGAATTTATCACAAAATTCATTTAGGGGAAAGGTCATTTTAATGATTTGAGTTGTAACGTTGTTAGTGTTGTAGAGTCATTTATACTTGCTTTTATTGCTCTTACATATTTTTTGGACACCTTGCATTGTCCATTCCTTGAACTTAGCACTCAAATCCATTGCTTCAGATGTGACATGGATTGGCAACATTATTCAAGATGCACGCTATATCCATAACTTCGTACAAAACCACACAAATGCCCTCACCATCTACAAAGAGTACACACATCTTTCATTGTTGAAGATTGTAGATACTCGGTTTGCTTCCTTGTTCATCATGCTCAAGAGGTTGAGGGAGGTCAAAAACCGCTCTTAGGTCCATGGTGATTTCAGAGTATTGGTCTTTCTGGATAAAGACGGATCAAAGTGCTTCAAAAAAGGTGAAGGACACGGTATTAAATGATATTTGGCGGGAGAGGGTGGATATTATCATTAAGATCATGGAGCCACTCATTTCTTTGTTGCACTTTGCAGACACAGACCAGCCCATCCTAGCAAATGTTTATGAGGGGTGGGATTCCATGATTGAGTCCATGAGGGCTATTTTATGGAGAATGAGTGTCCCGAGTATGAGACATCGACAAAGAATTTATGGTCCACCATTTAGGATATTCTTATCTCTAGGTGGGATAAGAATTGCACATCTTTGCATTGCTTGGCCCACTCCTTAAACCCCAAGTTCTACAGTCAGGAATGGCTCAATGGTGGGCCCTCACATAGAGTCCCTCCTCACATGGATGAAGAGATTTCACAAGGGAGGAAGATAGCATTTATGCGGCTATATCAGGATAGAGACTTACTTGATGAGGTGGAGAAGGGCTTTGTAGAGTTTTCCACTACTACTGGGAGATTTGGAGGCTATGATGTGGTTGGAGACAGGGGAGTTAAGAAACCCTATAATTGGTGGGAAACTCATGGGGTAACTTGCCCTCTTCTACAAAATCTAGCCTTGAGGATCATCTCTCAAGTTACATCATCCTCTAGTTGTAAGAGGAATTGGAGCACATGTGGCAAATTGTAAGTTTGAAGAAGAGCAGGCTTGAGCAGTCTAGAGCAGAGACGAGGGTGTATGTGCACACCAACCTTCATCTTATTTACAGGAAGAGGGAGGAGTGGGTGAAGGGAAAGACAGAGATGTGAGATGTCTTTCCTAATGATATGGGTTTGGAAAACAGTACTGAGTTGCCATTAGCCAACCTGGATCTTAATGATCTAGTGCTAGAGCCGGTGACATTTGATGATAGTGATCCTTTGGAGGGGTCATCCTCCACACCAACAGATACTGATCCTCATATGGGCGGAGAGGAGGAGGAGGAAGAAGAGAGCAGTGATGAGTTTGTTGATTCAGGCATGGAGGAGTACTATTAATAGATGATATTCTTCAATCTTCCATCTTGATCTACCCTTTTTTGTATTTACCATTACTATTGGACCTTGGTCTATTTGACATTTGCCAGTGGCATTCCGACATCTATGTAATACATTTTGATTTTGATGACATAATGAGAAATATGGTTCTGACTCTTGAGTATTGACATCTTTATCTATGACTATCATGAGTATATTGTATCATGAATTATCTGTGTCTCATAATCTCATTGTGATTACTGATTTGATTTGTAAATGTGTAATACTAATTACTAATGTTAAATGTGCATTGATTCTGATTTCTATTGAATATTTGTAAAAATTTGGATCTATATGTCTATATTTTTAGAATATATATATATATATAACGTGTCCTGCATGTCCTGATTTCGGGGATCACCATGTCCATGTCGAACACTCGAATCCCTGTGTCCTTCGTGTCCTATGTCCTCGTGTCAGGTGACTTAGATACAAACCTCACAACTCCTTTTACTCACTTTCTAGACTCCAATAAGGCAATGGTTATTAATAACCTCAAAAGAGGTTTTCTTTGGTGTTTTAGTGTCTTTCCAGAGTCGAGGGCTCTCCCCTAGGAGGCTAAGGCTTCCAAAGTAGTCGGGAGAAGTTGACTAAGGTGACAGTGGTCACTTCCTAATGTGCTTACCGGTGGCTTGGACTGCCATTTCAACCGGTAACACTGGTCGATCCTCTTCAACCTGTCTCTGTTCTCTCCTCTTTTTTGGTTTAGACGTAGTTTCATATTTATTATTAATTTAGGATTTTTATATTCATTTTATTTTTCTTTCATCATTATTATTCAATATAAATTAATATGATGTGAATAATTTAAAAATGGCATACAATATTGATGCTGTCCCTGTCTGCAAAAACTGTCTGAACTTTTTATCTTGACCTCTCTTTATACTTGAGCTGAAACCCTATTCTACCAAAAACCTAATTTATTAGTGAGCTGTACAGCTGAGATTAAGATTAAGTCAATGATGTATTAAATACATTTTATTAGATTTAACAACCAAATACAAGACTTTTCACTTTTTACTAAAGTGAATTACGAAATATAATTATCTTGAACTACTTCCAGCACATTCACACTGGACTTGCACAGAAGTTCCTGTCCAAGCCACATTCTTCAACACTTTAAACTTGGGAAAAAAAGGTAACAATTTATTTTCTCGTCTAGTGAAGGGATAAAAAGAGAATCCTCTTAATACAAAAGACAGTCATTGTTATTGATTGAACTTGATAATGGCAACAATTCATCAACGCTTAGCAAGTCTGAAATCAAATAATTTGTATCCACTTAATTATAGGTATAGCTTGTAAGTTTAGTTAATGTCATTTTTAATACCCAAGTGGTATGCAGTGGTCCAGTTTATGTTGAAGTGTGATACACTTGCGAATTTGAAGTTTTAGCCTCATCAATATGAAAATGGTCCATGTGAAAATAATGGTAATATAATGTAAATTACTATAAGTCTTTTTTCTTGTGTACATCCTAAGCATGGCAATGTGGACAAGCAAATATTTTGGAATCTCTGCCATTAGGAAAAAGATGCAATATATTGTGAAGCATTCCTGCATAACTAAAACCAAGAGAAATGCATTGCTTTCTTATTAAAGTAAACTATCAAAACACAGTTCTTGATCACTATATACTAATGTTGTGATTCCCAATATTTCAAAGTTAGTATCCAGGTTTACAGGCATACTGTGGGCTTGTTGCTGAGCAAGGTTGTTTTAAATGCTGATATTCAGAGCTTGTAATATTCTAATTTATTGAAGAAAGGAATATTGCATCTTTGTCCTATTCATTGTGCTTGATCTTCTGGATTAAACTGTGCTTGATCTCTTTAACACATTTTAATCCAGAAGCTCAAGCACAATGTTTACTCACTGTGGAAATATTCATGCTCAGATTCAGTTTGTCCTATTCGTTAGTCAACCACCTAAAGCTCATTTGCATAATATCCTGAGTGCAGGGCATCAATGTATTTAGATTTGCAAACCGCATTCCACTTTTGTTTGAACAAGGGGCAGATGTCATCACAAGGACTGCTATGAAGCGTATCAAGTAATTGGGAGCTTTTATATTTTTCTACTTACAGCTTTTATTTCATCGTTGTAGTTTGTTAGGTCCTTATTTTTATTGTTATCTTAACAGTTGGAACAGCTATAAGATTAATCAGACACAAGATAAGATTGGTGTTTTTGTGAGCATTGTAAGTACAAAGATCCCTTTTAAGGGAACTGGCAAAGAATATATTGGGGATGACATAACAGAAATATCTACTGCTGTCAAGGTAAATAGTACATCTTTGAGTGCGTTCCCATACATGGTAATGCACTTTACATTGCAATGGCATCTATTTCTTGTTTATTTTCACTATAGAAACTGACATATAACTGATACTATGTTTTCAGTCTGCTATCCAACAATGTTGTGTTCAGCTGAAGTCAAAAATAGTTAGAAGACAACAAGCACGCGAGCGGCAAGAGCGTAAACGAAACCTGACCAAGTATGTACAAAATTATTTTATTTTGACTTTTTAATATAATTTATCAATTGTTCTAGTTAAGTTTTTTACAAATTGGTATCTTTCTATGTAGCATGGGACCCGTTCCTGGCTTTTAGGAAACTCGTTCCTGAAGTTCTGATGTTCCAAGGAACTTGGGAACCTGTAGGAAACTTTCTGAATCTAGCGAGAACCATCCCGGATGGTTGGAAACTTATTGAAAACTTTTACCCTCTGAAATTAGGAACTTGGGAACTTTTTCTTACATTTTTCCTTCACCGGGATATTCCACACAGTCATGATCACGACATGGGTTGTTAATGTTGATTTTTGTACCTAGTCAGGAGTTCCCTAAGTGACTTTATTTTGCCTGAGTCACTTAAGAGGGAAAATGTGACCCTCACATTAAAGTCACTTAAATGTGACTTTATGACTAAAGTCACTTTTTATAAAGTGAGTAAGTGAGTGAATTTATTTATGAGAAATAAATAAATGAGATATTCACTCTCACTGTGATGTTATAAAAAGGAGTGAGGGAGGCAAAAGTCAAACATTTTTTTTCATTTTACAGATGAAG
>LPNX010174215.1:167058-181210 GCA_001517045.1 Pseudotsuga menziesii | reverse complement strand
GAATTTCTGCTGGTGGAGATAAGTCAGATCTTCATCTCTGATTTTCTGAATTGTACATTTACTGAAGAAATAAAGCTCTCATCTCAAAACTGGTTTTCCCTGTGGGGGTTTTTCCAGGGCAGCTTTGCCAAAAATATTTGTGTCAAATTGTGTGATGTGCATGTGTTTATTTACAGCCTGTTAAATTGTTTACAGTGTGTTTAAATTGTTCAAGAATTTCCTAGAAATTGTTCATTAAACCAGCTTGCTGTGAAACAAGGGTTTTCAACAGTTAACGACATTCCTATTTCTTCGGGACCATAGATATACATTGCTGACTCGTAATTTTTTTCTGTAGAAAACTAAGTTGCAGTAAAAGTCTATTTCGTGCTACCTTGTTGAGTTGGTGCATTGATGTCTCTCCACTGCCTATGCTAGAGTATTCACTCATCCCTATGCTAAATTGCAGTTACTGCTAATCAACAATTTATGTAAATCTATTTTGACTTTTTATATATTAAATAAAATAAAGTAAATTTATATATTTTACTATTTACTTGATGATTAAAAAAATGTTTAACTAATTGGAATTAACTTTAAATCTTCTTTTAAACTAAATTCATTTATTACATTATAAAAATTATCTTCATTTTTATTTTATAATAATTTGAATTTGATTGTTTATACTCCTTTGCAAATACCCTAGCATAGAATGTCTTGTAAACATAAAATATTCTAATCCATTTTAATCATAGTTGACACAAAACTGAAAACTTACTCTATACATATAGCCACAAATATAGGAACAATAACTTTTAAAAGTTTCTGCTTTAGAAAGAGTCTACCTTATATAATCAATGACATGGATGGTAATCTTGATTTTATTGTCATTTCCATCTGCTAAGAGTTTCTAGTTACAACCGTAATATAAGTGATAAGCTAAGTCATTTGGTTTGTGTTAATGTTTCTTTACTTCTCTATGTTTCTTTTCTTCTCATGTGTTTTTAATTATTTTATTTTATATTATATTTTTTTAATATATATTATTGTCGTTCCCAGCCTGTCGCTTTCTGCAAATTTGGGGGAAACTTCTAGACGTATCTAATACTCGTACCCACGTTCTCGCGTTTTGGAAACTTGTGCAGCATAGTTAGAAAGTGAAATATAACTTTTAAAAGGGTAGAAAGGCAAATATAAAAAAATGAGAACTTTTATTTAAATATTTTATATTATCATTAATTGTTTTAGGATATTTGAGAGGGGTTCTTTCCTACCTCGTCGAACCTCATTATGAAAATAGAATTTCACATCCCTTCCAAAATTGAGCAGATTTTAACAACAGAATTTCACATCCCTTCCAAAATTGAGCAGATTTAACAATTTTCAGAATTCTAGTTAATTGAATGGCATTGAATTGAAGAAAAGTCCACTAAGCCATCAAAAGACGTCAAATATCACCCTGCTCTTGAGTTTTTGCAACATGCCACCTGCGAAAATATAAAGCTGCTAAAAAGTAGATATGCCAGAGAATGATCTTGTAGCTCATGTTGAAGATCTCATTTCCAACAATGGTGATAGGTTTAAAGATTGATCATGTTTATCACTGATATTTAGTAGGCCAGGACCTTGTAGCATGTTGTGTTTTGGATTCTAAAAGCTGTTTAGAGTCTTTGTTTATGTATCATGTTTCACGCATGTATTGCACTTGTTGCCATTTTAATATATTCACCCTTACATGGTATATACATGGGCAGACTTTGTATATTTTGTCTCTAATGATTTGGAATATTAAAAATATATATTTTCCATTAAAATTTTAATATTTAAGTATCTAAATAGAATTTCACATCCCTTCCAAAATTGAGTAGATTTAACAATTTTTAGAATTCTAGTTAATTGAATGGCATTGAATTGAAGAGAAGTCCACTAAGCCATCAAAAGACGTCAAATGTCACCCTGTTCTTGAGTTTTGGCAACATGTCATTTGCGAAAATATAAAGCTGCTAAAAAGTAGATATGCCAGAGAATGATCTTGTAGCTGATGTCAAAGATCTCATTTCCAACAGTGGTGATAGGTTTGAAGATTGATCATGTTTATCAGTGATATTTAGTAGGCTAAGACCTTGTAGCATGTTGTGTTTTGGATTCTAAAAGCTGTTTAGAGTCTTTTTGTTTATGTATCATGTTTCACGCATGTATTGCACTTGTTTCCATTTTAATATATTCACCCTTACCTGGTATATACATGGGAAGACTTTGCATATTTTGTCTCTAATGATTTGGAATATTAAAAATATATATTTTCCATTAAAATTTTAATATTTATGTATATTTTAGTATACAGAGTCAAAGCCGAGTTAAATTGAACCTTGGCTGATTCCAAGTTTTAAAACGTTTCTTTGAACCGTGAGTGAGAAGTTGAAGCATGCCTAACACTAGTGATCAAACCTATCAAAAGTCAGTGTGGTTTTGGCTCATTAATATGTGGTTCCACAAAACTCGAATTCTTTGCCAACGCTTGTATTTTAATTTTTTGAGGAAAAGCGGTGAAAAATAACAATGAAGATTATACCTCAATGCAACCAATATATTTTTAATAATGTTCGAACCAAAGGTGGTAACCCCATTGTAAGGTATTGTGAATTTGTGAGCCAACACTGCATAATTATTAATAAGAAATTAACTTTGGTGAGGCAAAATGATGCAAGCTTATGATTACCAATTATAAGGGCAGACCTAAAGCTTACAATGATGCATATCAATATTATTAATGAGAGAATTTGAGCAACAAAAAAAAAATGTTTAGCTATAGTTTGAACTATCTGCAATGTAGTTTCCTCCTTGTGCTAAATTTGTGCAACAAAATTGAGTACAAGATGCTTCAGTGGAGTGTAATGTATTTGAAATCAAGTTATGTTGTAGATTGCAACTATGACAAAAATATGAAATATGTTTACCTGGGAAGGTGACATTTAAACCAAATTATTGTGGTAGAATGCGAGTATAACAAAAATAAAGTACGTTCACCTGGAAAGGTGACAGATAAACCAAATTCACGATATAGTTGCTTTTGATATAGTTTTGTTATTTTTGCATGGAAATCATTTGTAGGGTTTTAATAATATTGGTGTTTTGTTGGACGTTGTAGGTATATACCTGATGCTTCGCGTGCTATATACGAGGTGTTAAAAGATATGGTACAGCTTAGGGCACCTAAAAAGCCAAGATATGGGGATGTTTATGAAGAAATACTTGACAAAGTATCATCTCGTGAGATTACAGAAACAACCTTAAGGGAGAAGCTCGCCCAGCATGTTGAACAGGTATCGACTAGATAAATGTTATTCACTGTGTTATTGCCTTATTTTTCAATAGTCGGAATTCAATCAATATTAGGAACTCATTTAATAAATGATTGTAACATGTCAAACTTATATCCTATCAGGTTGATATTGAAATGGCCCTTGAATATGCTACACAAAGTGGAATGACCCAGGAAGCTCGTGAGACTACCTATATACGTGCTTTAGAGGGAGTTCAAAACTCTTATGACTTCCATAGTCCTGTTTGTGTTATTCGGTTGTTTAATTAGATGCAATAGCATCTATCTACTATTTTCTCTCAATTATTGTGTTGATCATAGATTCATTTGTATTTTGTATATTTTCTATTCATCTGCCTACAAACAATTCTTTGAATGGTTTAAAAGGGAGTGCTGATTAGTGATATATTCATTTCGTCTCGGTTTCGTTGTTTATAATTATCTACAAGGTCCATCTTATTTTATGGCTTCAACTTGGTAAAAGTATTCTCATCCGCCTGCAAACAATTAATTGCTTGTTTTTTTCAACTTGTTACAAGTCTACTCATCCGCCTAAAAAAATTTAAATGAATTGTTTTAAATGGATTGCTAACCAATGATATATTCAATTTGTCTCGGTTTCTTCGTTTATCCACGAGGTCCAATTATTTTTCTAACTTGTTACAAGTCTATACATCTGCCTACGAACAATTAATTGAATGGATTAAAATGGGTTGCAAATGAACGATAGATTTCATTGTGTCAATTTCTTTGTTTCTCTACAAGGTCCAGTTTATTTTTTCAACTTGGTACAAGTCTACTCATCTGCCTACTAACAATCAATTGAACCAATGAGAATTTATTCATTTTGTCTTTATCGACGAGGTCCAATTTGTTTTTTTCTCAGCGTGTTAGAAGTGCCTTAGGAAATCAATATTTAATCGATTACACCAGTTGATCTTCTTCATCAATCTGTGCCTTCCTCCCTCCTCTGATAGCCCTGTTTTTGTTATATAATTAGGAGATAAGACAGATAAATCTATTGTGATGTGATTATCAAAAATAGGTTTTGAATAATGATAAACACAAAATAGGAAAGTTTCTGAAATACAGCACCACCTGAGCTGAACTTCTTGCTTGCCTGTGTGAAATTATATTGCACAGTAAGGTGCTGCACTTTCACAGAGAGAGGTCTATTTTCCTTGTCAATTCCTGACAAGAATTTCTAAATGAAATAAAGGAAGTGCTTCGAGAAGGCCGCGGGGCCTTTGGCAGTGAACCGAGCACTTGACCAAGCTATTAAACAGAAGGACCGGAATTCCAGGTTTATGGGTACTTATATATGTTTTCACATACAATTCTAATGTGGTGTAGACAACACAGGTGTAAATGCAAACATGAAAACACACTCCATCCATAGAACACAAATATATGGACATGATAGAAACTTTGTCCTTCATTAGCTAATTCCCAGCAATAACTTAAAGGATAATGCGAGGTTTACGACAATATTACTAAATTATATATATATACAGCCCGGTGGGTTAGCTCAAGTGGTTGAGAGTTGTTTATGCTAGTAGAAGGTCTCGGGGTCAAATCCCTGGGTGGCTATACAGTGGCCTCACTCGATGTTCCTATTGGGTTAGGCCCCGTAATCAGGGCCGACGGTTTACCTCGGGTACCATCCTAAAAAAATGGGGAAGTACTTGAGGGTTTCCGAGTGATGTTTCATCTTAAAAAAAAAACTCGGTGGGTTAGCTAAAGTTGTTGAGAGTTGTTTACACTAACATAAGGTCTCGGGGTCAAATCCCCCAGTGGCTATGCAGGGGCCTCACTCGATGTTCCCACCAGGTTAGGCCCTATAATCGGGGCCGACGGTTTATCTTGGGTACCATCCTAAAAAAATGGGGAAGTACCTAAGGGTTTTCTAAGCGATGTTCCATCATAATATATATATATATAGCACGAGAACTGCTCTTGGCTTTTAGGAAACTCGTTCTCGAAATTTCGACATTTGAGGGAACTTGGGAACTTGTAGGAAACTTTTCAAATCTAGCAGCAACCGTTACAAATGGTTGGGAACTTATTGGGAACTTTTACCCTCTAAAATCGGGAACTTAGGGACTTTGTTCTATGCATTTCCTTCATCGGGGGCTTCCACACATTCATGATCGTCACGTGGATTGTTAACAACATTTTTATTTCATCGCAACCATATATATATACATGGTTGACTTAAAAAAACATCTCTAGAAAATTAAGTTGTAGTAAAAGTCTATTTTGTGCTACCTTGTCGAGTTGGTGCAATAATCTATAGACTTTTACTGCAAGAGATCAGTGCACCTGATTTATTGCCGTTACCACTAATCAATAATAAATATAAATCTATTTTGACTTTTTATAGTTGTCTAAAAATTTGACATTTTGGATAGAGTGATCATTTTTTCCCGAAATCCGGCATGTTTTATTTTGTAAAATCAGAATTTAACTGTGTTTTAATCAAGATTTTGAAGGTAAAAATGGATTCAGCTCCCTCAAAAACCCTTGGGGCACCCCAAATTTCAAAACTTGATAGCTAAAACCTGGATTTTGGAANATTTATTTATTTATTTTATGAATAAAAAAATGATCTTTTAACTAATTGGAAATAGTTTTAAATCTAACTTTCAAACTAAATTCATATATTAACTTTAAATAAAAGTTGCCTTGATTTTTATTTTATAATAATTTAAATTTGATTATTTATACACCTTTGCAAATACCCTAGCATAGAATGTCTTGTAAACATATAATATTCTAATGTTTTTAATCATAGTTGACACAAATATAGGGACTATAGCTTCTAAAGGTCCTCTCTTTAGAAAGAGTCTACCTTGTATAATCAATGACGTGGATGGTAATCTTGATTTTATTGATTTTATTGCAATTTCCATCTGCTAAGAGGTTCTAGTTATAATCGTAATATAAGGGATAAGCTAAGTCATTTGATTTGTGTTAATGGTTCTTTTCTTTTTTGTGTTTTTTCTTCTCTCGTTTTTTATTATTATTTTATTTTTATATTTTTATAATAATATTATTGTTATTTCCGGCTTGTTGTTTCCTACAAATTGGGGGGGGGACTTCTAAACCTATCTGATACTCGTTTGACATTCCCTACTTTCCTACATTCCAAAAACTTGTGCAACATATATATATATATATATATATATATAAGTGGTTGCAACGGCATTATCCAATTACTCGTTTACATCAGGTATGATTGTCTATTAAATTAACATGTTATCTTCACTTCATTCCGTCGAGTTACAGTCTTCAACAAAACATGAATATGGGACTATGTGATCTTCACTTCATTCAAGCTAGTTACTCATTGTTCAAGGTAACATGAATTCAAGACAAATCCTTGTTGATTGTCAACAATTGGTCTAGTTGGCATATCTAACTTAGATGACTAATGACCCCTGTGATCAATGCAACTCAACACTAGTGATAGTCCTATTTTGTATGCTTGCTTATTCTTCATTAACTTGCATTCTATTTTTTCTCACTTGAACTTTATCAAAATATACCTATCCAAGTCATGTGCCTTTTGTTGGTATATTATTGAGTAATTTATATGGTTCTTCAACATGTTATAAGTGCCTTCAAAAAATTAACCTTTATTAGAATACATAGCTTGGTTGTTAGCATCCAGCTTTATTGCTCTCCTTTAATTGATATCCATATCGTTACTATTTGTTAAATTGTGGTATTTCTTTATCCAAGTCAACTATTTGTTTCGCTCAGACTCATTGATATCCATATCGTTACTATTTGTTAAATTGTGGTATTTCTTTATCCAAATCAACTATTTGTTTCACCCGAACTCATTGATATCCATATCGTTACTATTTGTTAAATTGTGTAATTTCTTTATCCAAATCAACTATTTGTTTCACCCGTACTCATTTTGAAGTTAATTGATTTAAGAAATTCCTTATATAATTTGGAAAGCATATAACGAATTCCATAAATAATGGGAAAGGATAACTAGTAGGAAGAGACTATATGTTTCAATTTATTCTATTTATTTGGATAGTAATACAAAGAAACCAAAAGTATTTTTAAAGTTTGTGAAAAATGATATTAATTTGTTTTTATTTATTTAATTTATTTTCATATGTATCAAATTTTGATTGGTTTATAGGCTTTAACAAGAGTAATTTTATCATTGACCACCTTAAATAAAAGTAAAAATTACATACATTATGAAAAATTTACAAAGTTTATGAAATATTTATGTGTTGTAATCTTGTCACTTCATAGGGTTGTAGATGTGTCACTTCACACACACATATATATCCTACCTATTCCAAAAAGTTATATAACTTAAATCTATATGTTTATATTAAAATAATATCATTAACATCTTTAGTCTTCTCTTATGCAATTTGTATTTTATTTCCTGTGTAAACACAAAAATATTTCTAGCTAAATTAACTTTTAAAATTATAAAAAATATTAATAAACATAATAATAGTTTAATATTTTAAAATTAAAAATATATATATCATATATTTATATTTTAAAATAATATAATATAATAATTCAATATTATATTAAATAATGATAACGTAAAAAACTAATTTCATTTTTACTTCGAATATATATATTTTAATCTTTCTTTCTTTTTTTAAATACTTTGAGTTTTGGATTATTAATTTTTTTTTATAAAAGAAGATAAGTTGCTTTATTAATATTCATAATTATCATTTAATTGATTTTTAATTTGTAATTTAAGTTTTAAATTTAAATTTGAATTTTTATAATGAGAAATTTTATTGAATTTGATGTCAAAAAGGTACAAATAATTTAACAAACTCACGTCTATTTGTTTGTATTATAATTTATATCATTTTTCAAAAATAAATGTATTTAATTTAATTAGGTTAACCTATTTTACATTATTATTTTCAAAAGTTTACAATTTCATAGTTTTTAAGATTTTTAAATATTAATTTTTAATATGGAGTTTCACAATTTTTAAGATTTTTAGATATTAACACTTGATATATATTGGTATGGATATAAAGCGCTTTATATCGATATAGTAATTTTTACTTATTCATATAAAAATTTACTTAGATATTTTTCAAGTAAAATAACTTGTACTTGTGTTATTCAACTTAATTAAAAAGTACATCATTCATACACACATTGTCCAGAAATTCAAGGGACAAAGGCAAAAAAAACTATAAATATTAGTCAACCGTCTTCTGTGTATAAACCTTACATCAATTATGATCACTATCCATAGGTTACATAGAAAAAATTCAATATTCAAAAATACCAAACGCCTCAATCATTTTAAAGGAAAAGAAGCTACATAAAAAATATGTTTGTGCCTAGGCTCTCCATCTCCTCTTCAATATATTTTTCCCAATGAAGAATTCCTTCCTCCAGCATTAAACCATCTTTTGAAAGAGAGTCTGCAGTGGAAATAAGTTCTCTATATATGTGCTCTATTCCCCAATCCTGGAAGGAACCCAAAATTTGCTCAGTACGAAAGCACCAATGTTGAAGTTCAATAGGTTGGAGAGTGAAAATCTTCTTTGCCTTATTAACAATGATTAGAGAGTCGCCAAAGATCCTCAACGAATCAATACCCAAAGTGACTGCAAACTTAACAAGAAGCCAAAGAGCCGAAAGCTCCACTCTTGTATTGGTGCCAAAACCACAATGGAGTTTAACTTAAAATAATGTTCGATATTAATCTTTAGAAAAGCACCTGCAGCACATGTGCCATCCTTTGAAGCCCCATTGAAGAAACTAGTTGCAAGAGTACGTTGAGGTAAATCTTCTAACAATCTCACCTTCTTCCCTCCCTCCTTAACACAATAATACTCCTTATAAAAATTAATAATTCTGATACAACCAACACTTACATTTGGATATCAATCATTAAATATAGCCATATTCCAACTCTTCCATAATTCCCAACAAATGAAGGTTGGAAGCACTTTATGTTGTTCATTGTTTTTGTACCAACGCATTAAATTCATGTCTAAAGGGAATTCTTCCCCCAAATCATAGGGTTGTTCAAAGAATTACAAATAGAATTCCAAAATCTTAACAGCGAAAAGACATAAGATGAAAATATGATGAATAGTTTCATAATCCTTGCCGTAGAGAGTACACATATTTAGACCCTTCTATCCTCTTTTCATCGTGTTATCCCAACTCAAAATGCAATTGTCCAAGGCTAAACATAAAAATATAATAATAATAATAATAATAATTAGTTTATGAGGCAAAGCCCTTTTCCATAGCTTCTTATTCCACCATTTTAACACCTGATGGTTACAATGAGAAGCAATAATTGAATATGCCTCTTTGACAAAAACTTGACCTGTAGATTTGTTAAAAGTCCATAATAGCTCATCCTCAAAATCTGAAAATCTAATACCATCTGAGTTTAAGAGAGAAATATACCTCAACCATTCTTCTGCCCATATGATACGAAGTCCCAAGTCAGTCGCAGTAAGCTAGTAGGACTCAGCACTTTGGAGCCAAATTGGTCTCTTTACCTGAGCAAGTATAACAAATCCAAACTCTGCCAAGTATTCCAAAAGATATGAAGAAAGAGAGTAATTCCTTGCAATCCCACAATCAGATCTATTCTAATAAGAACTTTAAACCTATACCAACTTTCCAATACAAACCCCTACTAATCCAACAAAATGATTTGATAAAACCACCCCAAAACAATTTTTGACAGACTTTTTCGGGTTCCTTATCCATTGAAGCAAATCTCCAAATCTAATGTATTTTCCAAATAAGACTTTGGGCCATGTGCCTTTATCAAATAGTCCTCTCAGCGTTACCTTTTAAACTCAAAACGGTATAGAACCAGCGCAAATGCATAATATCCCAACCTCCTAGATGTTTTGGAAGAGAAAGTATCTCCCAACTTGCTAGATGGATTTTCCTCCCATCCATAGAACCCAGCCACGGAAAATTGAATCTACGCAAGAGATTTAAAACAGACTTAGGAATTGGAGTAAGAGAGAACCAATAAACTGGAATACCCACTAGAACAGATTTCAACAAAGTTAATCTACCTGCAAGAGATAGCAGCCTATATGACCAATTGCTTATTCTTTTAAAAAAAAAATTACCAACCACATCCAGTCTCGAATCCTTTAATTATTTGGCTTCAAAAAGTACCCTAGGTACTTGAAACTATCCTCCAAATCTGAATACTAATATGAAGGAAGGATGAAAATGTACCAATGTTTTGTGTATTACATTGTGGCAGATAAAAGTTGATTTAGTCATATTAATTTCAATGCCTAATGCAGAGCAAAAAACACTAATGATTTCAACAAAATGTTGCCACTCTTAAATTGCTCCCCTTCTAAACATAACATCATCAACAAAAAGAATATGAGTAATAAACACAAAAGGAGATCTTTTTATTCCAATAAGTTTCCCTTCTTGCTTGGCAATTTGGATCATTTTGCTAAGACCTTCAGTTACTAGCAAAAACAAGAGAGGGGATAGGGGGCAACCTTTTCTCGACCCTCGAAAGCTCTTGAAGTTGCTAGATGGAGTACCATTAACTAAGACTGAGAAATTTGCATTGGAAACACAAGCCATTATCTAGTTTGTCACCTCAATTGGCATACCAATCTGGAGGAGTAAGAGCCTCAAATAAGTCCAATTAACCCTATCATATGCCTTTACTAAATCCATCTTTAGAACCTAGTTTTGATAGATGTATAACTTCTTGTGTAACACCCACTGCATCCAAGATTCACCTATTTGCCAAAAACCCAAAATATTCACATGTCATCATTTTCGCCAATTTTGGCCTCAATCTATTTGCTATGATCTTCGATCTAGTTTTGTATGCCAAATTGCAAAGTGCAATAGGCCTATAGTCATTAAAAATTTCAGGTTTACTATATTTAGGTATAAGAGCAATGTAAGTTGAATTTAGACTCTTTGATACAAAACCTTCCTTTCTGAAAAAGATCAATTGTCCAGCCATCAGGCTAGGACTTTTATCCTTGGCAAAAGCTTTTAGTACCTACTCAACCTCCCCTAGGGAGGCAGGGTCTCCAACCTCTGGTCCTTATACCTTTCAGAAGAACAAGGGAAGATGTTTAATTCCTTTCAATCGGTTTTCAATTTAATTTGTGCCATGATCTTTGAAATGTTTATGAAAATGATCTTTAGCATCCATCTTAAATTATTTTCAAAATGTATAATATTACCCCCTTTCGTTTTCATATCCCATATAGCATTCGTGTTCTTCCAAATATAAGCATATTTCTGGAAAAACCGAGTGCTACTATCTCCCAGAGCCACCCACAATTCCCTGCTCTTCAACCTTCAATAACTCTCTTCGTGTTCTAGTAGAAAGTTCTTCCTTTTGTCTAATTCCAAGGGTTTCAATCTCTCTTCCTCCAAACGAGTACAATCGAAGTAATGTGAGAAAAAATTGTCTATTCAAAACAGTAGAGACTAAGCACACGCAGCTTTTGTTTAATCTTTAAAGATAAGTCAAACTATTCATTTGGGAAGTACTAAAATAAGAACACACAAGTTTTCAAAAGAGCTTATTCATGTTCTTCCCTAACCATGGCCTTTTCAATGACCACTCGTGTTGTTTATCAACCTAAGACTCATTAATTCTATGAAGTCCTAAAAAAGAAGTGGTAAACTTGGAATCCTTATAAAGAAGCCATCTGCAACTGGGTTGTTATACTTATCTGAAATAATAAAGTGGATATTTAAAAAACTTATTTCCGTAAGTATATTTTACAACTAGCATTGTGATGCTTGATTGAAGTAATAAAATTTGTCTTTGTGAAAGCATACCCTTAATTACGTGATATAGTTCAAAGCTGGTTAAGTATTTTGTAAACTTGAAAAAAAATCCATGCTTAAATGTTCTTAAGAAATTTGTCTGTGAAAGCATACCTTTAATCACGTGATATGGTTCAAAAGTTCAAAGCTGATTAAGTATTTTGTAAACTTAAAGAAAAAAACCATGCTTAAGTGCTCTTGAGGCTTTTTAGGAATGCGTAGAAGTGCATATAATTGGCACTCTTTCCATTTGTGGTTTTGCATACTTTGCCAATGAATCTCGTCACTAGCTTAATATTTAGTCATTAACTTCAATTTATTATGTCTTGGTACTACAAAAGTGTTTCCACAGACTTAGCATGGAAATGCCAGAGGTGTATTAAAAAATATTTGAATGAAGTTATTGTCTTAAAGAGCTATATTTTTAAGTAAGAAGTTAGTGTGACCATTATTTCGGTCTAACATATTATGATTCATATTATGTAAGAGACTACATTGTAAGGAGAAGATAAGTTGTTGGTTATTATCTTAAAGAGCTAATTTTTAAGTAAGAAGCTAGTGTGACCATTATTTCAGTCTAACATATTATGATTCATATTATGTAAGAGACTACATTGTAAGGAGAAGATAAGTTGTTGGGAAAATGTGTTAATATGCCTTTGTGTGACATATGAAGGTTGTTTCATGAAGCTAAAAAATACTCTAGATTGGAAAATTGCTTGTGAATGGTGTGAAATGGGTTATTCAACACAACTTATTGAAAACAATTGTTTGAAAGCAATGAATAAGTCCATTGCATTGCAAGTTGATTTATCATGGTAGAGGTGTATCCTTATGTTGGAATTGTGTTCCTCATTTTCTCTTTTCCTGTAGTAGTTATGTATTATGGAAACAATGATTATGGCAGATGTAATGTTGTGATAACATGTGTAGCAATATAAGGAATGGCATTCTTGTGGTAGTGTATAAATCATTCCTTCAATGTGTTGGGTTGAAAATGGCAGTGTGGTAGCAACAAAAGCAAAGATGATGGCATAAATATAGCAATAGCATTGACATCATGGGCAACATTTCTCTTGTGGATTTGTTTTTTACAAGAAGTGAAACTACAGGTAATGTTTGTTTGCACATACATGGCAAGCACAATGAGAAGAATTGACCTATTGAAGAGAATGAATGTATTACTAGAAATATTTTGATTGTCGTTGTGCATTTTTTTCCAAGAATGTATGAAATTGACTACAAAATGTGTGTAACTAGAATTGAGGATTGGATTTATAAGATTCTAGAACCTACCTTAATCATAATTTGATTGTCAAAACCATAGATTTGTTGTGAACTACATGAAACAAGTGTTAATGTGAATTTGGTGTTATAAATAGTTGGGGTGATAGAATGTGTAACATGGAGTTACAGTGAACAATATCTATCATTATCTATCATTATCCATATAGGGAATAAGTAAGGATTGTTGAACAAAGCCTAAAGTTGTGTACAATTTAATTGGGGTGATAGATTGTATGTAGCATGGAGTTACAATTAACAATATATATCCTCTTTCATATAGGGAATAAGTAAGGATTGTTGAACAACGCCTAAAATTATATGGAATTTAAGTGCTATAGTATGGATAATGTCAATGTGTCATATGGCATGTGGCAATTGAAATAATAATGTTTATGAGTTGTACCAATTAATCTACATGTGATGCGAAAGAAATGGCATGTGGGTCGTGCCACTTGTTTATGTACGTCGTATGGTGAGATGATAGAACACATGCAGCTCAAGTTTATGGTGGATTATTATGGTGGATTATCACTAGCTTGACCTAGATAGTAGCAATCAAAGTTCCTTGTAAATTAAATTAAATGCAAATTATTAATTGACCCCCTTTGGTTGAAGTGTTAGACATGCAAGAAAAGGTGGGGTTGTGGCCCTATGTTATTATGCTAGTGAAAAACTATTAGGAGGGTAAAACTGATTGAATGAGAGTTAAAAGTTGTTGTCATGGCCTATTGG
>LPNX010174215.1:0-165565 GCA_001517045.1 Pseudotsuga menziesii | reverse complement strand
AAATACTATTTTTGTTCGTATTTTAACATATTTCCATTTGTTTTTACTCAAATTTCGAGCAGGAGAACTCGTTGCATGCAGATTTAAATTTCACATCCAACGAGTACCCACACTGCATACTTTTGACGGATCTCATTGTCCAAAAAAAAACATTGCATTAATGGGTCACCATCTACTTTTTTCAAAGGCAATAGAAGCATTAGGCAAGGATGTCCTCTATCACCCTATTTATTCATTCTAGCAATTGAAGGTAACACCCCGGTTTTGACCCCGTTTGCATTAAAATTGTATATGATATATATATTGTAATTAATCATGGTGAGGAACTAAAGACAAAAGCCCCACCATCGATTTAGCATTTTATGTTTCAGCGATTAAAATCGATGCCGATGGTATTTCGTAAATTGTATATGATATATATATTGTAATTAATCATGGTGAGGAACTAAAGACAAAAGCCCCACCATCGATTTAGCATTTTATGTTTCAGCGATTAAAATCGATGCCGATGGTATTTTGTGCTAGCCATGCACATTCCAATTTTGGACATCATGTAAATATGCAATTTAATTAAAATACCCACAACCAGCTATGTCAATGCAACATTAAAAAAGATGGGGGCATAATTTCCTAAGGATAAAAGGGGGGAATATTCAAACCTTTGAGCCAATGGGGAAAAACCAAATGTCAAGGGGAAACCCATCAAGCTGTCAACCACCTTTCTTGTCTTACTCACCCAATCATTTATTTCTGCTAGAAATTGGTTGAGGTAGTTATTGCATGGGGATGAAAACCAAATGTCAAGGGGAAACCCATCAAGCTGTCAACCACCTTTCTTGTCTTACTCACCCAATCATTTATTTCTGCTAGAAATTGGTTGAGGTAGTTATTGCATGGGGATGGGAAGAGTATGGAAATCCAAATTCGAATTGGAGAAGCCATCAGTTTTTGGGAAACGTGATTTTAACTTATGGGGCAAGTTAACAACCAAAACTACATACCCATTCTCTTGTTCACCCACGTCCTCCATTTCCTCACGCAGTGGAAGCTTGGAGAGCTCTCTCCTTCATGTTTTCTGTCTACCTGTGTGTTTTCCCTCACGTGGGCAGCAGTTTTCTTCATTTTTACCCATGGCTAGGAAGTTGTTTTGGTAATGCTCAGTGCTGGACTCTTTCATTCACAAATTGTTGTCGTTTTCCTCATTGTGCACGCCTAAGAAATCTGTTTTGGTGCTGTGGAGTGAATGGCCAGCAAAGAATTNTTATCACACACCTTTATGTAAATGATGTCCTAATATTTGGCAATGATAATTTAGCGGGTTTGCAGCATCTGAAGGAAATCATTGACATTTTTTATGGGGCTTCATGTCTGAAACTCAGCTCCCACAAATCTTGCTTCTCTGTTTCTTATCGAGATCAATTGATTACAAACTCTTATTACTCATCGTTTTCCTTATAAAGTGGAACGCTTGGATCTGGGTATCAAATATTTAGGCTTTCATTTAAAGCCTAATGCATACAAAAAAGGGGATTGGGCCTGGATCTTAAAAAAGCTAAGTTGGAAGGTCGCCAAGTGGACTTCATGTTGGTTGTCCATTGAGGGAAGACTGCTCCTCATTACTGCAGTCTTACAAGGAATACCTGTTTTTTGGTTCTCACTTTTCGAAGTCTCAAAAGGAATTATTTATGTTAGGAGGGAAATGATTTTTCATTTCCTCTGGGAAGGAAAACAGAAATCTTTCAAATTCCATCTGACTAATTGGGAGACTATCTCTAGACCCAAATCTCTTGGTGGGTAGGGGATCAAAAACCTTTGTTTGTTTAATTTGGCTCTTTGTGCCAAAAGCTTTTGGCGTTGTATTTTTTATAACAGCTTGTGGGGTAAAGTTATCAAGAGTAAATATTTGAAAAATGTTCTGCTTTCGATCTGGCTGAGAGACAAGTATTGTCCTTTCCCTGCAGCATCTGATATTTGGAGGAGTATTTCACAAACCTTGTCCTTCATTGCCCGTGATCTCCGATGGATGGTTGGTAGAGGCGTACAATTTTTCATTGGGATTGATCCCATTGTTGGCATGAGAGGTATTGCTACTTTGTCTGAGGATCTGGTTAGACATCTACAACATAGAAACCTTTACATCATAAAGCAGGTGGCCAAGGAGACAAGTAATACAAATTTTTGGTGGCTCTCTGCGCAGGAGTTACATTTATTTGGCGACTAGGCATTGGAATGGGAGACTTATGTTAACCTTACGATGGTTGGTATCAGTCTATTGGATAATAGTGACCGTATTGTTTGGTGTAGGAACAAAAAGTTGGGAGATGTCACCACTTCATTGGCATATGAAGTGCTTGCATAACAACAAGTTCCCAAGACTCTTCCCTGGTGGAAAACTTGGATCTGAAACAAAAAACTCCCTGTAAAGATACAATGTTTAGGTTGGTTAGCCCTAAACAAAAAGATTTTGACTTGGGATGCTCTACAGTCTAGGGGCTTTATCGGGCCAAGTAGATACAGCCTATGTTGTGTTGATTATGAATTAGTGGAACACTTGTTTGGGGATTGTTTATTTATCACCAGTGTCTGGCATGTGCTCATGAATTCTCTACATATATCTTTCATTTGGGAGCCAACCGATTTAAAGGATAATCTTCTTAGATGGAAGGATACTTTCCCTTCAATTATGGACACTCCCTTGGCCACTGTTTGGGAGATATGGTGTGCACAAAATTTGGCTATCTTTCAAGACATCAGCCTAAGGAAAAAATTGGTCTGTTGTAAAATCTTGACTAGACTCAAGGATCTTGGTTGCAGATCCACTTCTTTTTACTACTCGAATGACTCAAGCTCTTTGTGATAGGCCCTTGGTGACTGGTTTCTTTGATGGGGAAAAACAAAAGGGTTAGTGCGGTGCTCGAATGGTTACTAAGTTAAACAAGAATCATCATTATAATTTAAGGATGACAGTGAGCATTGGGTCCAATACTAAGGAAAAATTCCGTGGGCCCACCTCACGCCGTCGAGTGATAGTTTACTCCATTACCCTTCAGTGAGATGAAGATCCACCACATTCTGCTTCTTGCGCCCTAATAAGTAAAGACTTATTGTTGTTTGGAAACTCAAAAAAACTAAGTAAAAATTTATATTTACCAATTTGAAATTAATATTATTCTTGGTTTTTGCTTTATTCTTCCATGTCAAGATGAAACATCATTTACTCAAATCTTAATTTCCAAACTTAGTTAAAGTTTTTTCCCTAATTTATAAGACTTATTTGATATCACAGATCCTGTACTCCATTGTGGACAGCAATGGTGAGCTTAAACTATATCACTTTCTAATCATGGTAGCTTTAGTTATGATATTTTTCTCTTAGATGCCTTCATTCCATTCCCTCCGCTACATCAATCTAGCATCTTTGGTTTTGTGCTTGGCATACAATTTGTCATTAAGCATTGCATGTATATTAGCTGGCGAGTATAAAAAATTGGTTCTCATTTTGTAATGAATTTGTCTACGGTATAGCTTTTAGGAGGTGTTTGATTTTATTTTTTTTAAGATTTTTATTTTATTATAATGTTGAAGAAACCAAATTTCATGAATTTGATCATTAAATTTTTATGTTCTTTATCATTGTAATCTATGGTAAATCTTAGGCATTGTTGGAAATATTAATTAAGCTTGAAATGAACATCATTTTTTGTTTTTGCTTTATTCTACTTATTGCTTCTGTTTCATAAGTAAAGATTTATCTTTACCAATCTATATCCAAATACTGAAAAAACTAAACTAAAATTTACTTATCTTTTGTCAAGGGTTATTTACATGAACAGACCCAAAACTTTCTGTCTGCAGCACCTCAAATGGTAGTCTTTCACACAACTTAGAAGAATGGGTAATCTTCAAGTAGGCTTCCAAAAGTAAATCAGGTGTGCAAATTTTATTGGTCGTTGAAGCTGCAACTTTGATAACCAAGTAAGTTGGCAAAGACTAAAGAATAAACACGACAAAAATATGGAATTGAATACTTCCTAGAAAAACCTCTGAGCTTATTTCCTAGTTAACCATGAAGTGCACACATTCTGTGGAATAAATAAATAAAATGTTAGTAACAAGCATAAAACCTAGCACATTGAATTGTTAGCGGATGATTAAAAAACCTCCAGTCTATTGTGCATATACATTAAAAAATCCAAGTCCAAACTCGTTAAACCATTTCATAATCCAGCGGGTCTCGATCTCACTGAAGGTTAACGAAGTAACCTATCACTCGACAGCGTCGAGTGGGCCCCAATGCAAATCGTCGGGTAGATAGCTTACTCCAGGAAAAATTAGTGGCCTTGTAAGGTCTACTCTGGTTTGCACACTATAATCAGCGGCAGATTGGACAAGTCCTGGGGGATTCCAAGTCATTGTGGATTGGACCAACCTGAAGCATCAAATACATGCCCCAAACCTCTATTGGATAATCAAAGTCAAAAACATCATTGTCCAATTCCCGAAGACTGCCTTCAACCATATTTATATTTATAGAGAATATAACAATGAAGCAAATGCTCTATCGAAGAAGGTTATTCATGATCAACTTACATGCCTCAATATTGAGTAGTTTCTTAATGTTATTGTGATATATTTGGTTACTTTAAGAGTATAGTTCTCTTCAAAAATCAGTTTTTTAGAGGCTGAAAATATGGATATAGTAGACTAAAAAGAAAGTTTCTAGAAGATGGAACACTTAATAAGTTTTTTTTGTATCAAAACCTTATCTGTGTGGCTGGGATGTTTGCACATTAAGTTCTGTTTTGTGTGAGGAAGAAGGTATTATGATAACCGATGAAGTATAGGGTACTAAGTTTCCTCTATTAAGCCTGCTAGAGAACCTCTCTACAAGTTTTTTTTGTACCTAGGTGACAGTTTTAATATAAAGACTTTTTTTCTTTATGATAAAAAAATTAAAAAAAAATTACCCCTCGAAAACAAGAAAAATCCCCTACCTCCATGCATAACTTGAAGATGGTATTATGATAACTGATGAAGTATAGGGTACTAAGTTTTCTCTATTAAGCCTGCTAGAGAACCTCTCTCTACAAGTTTTTTGTACCTACATAACAGCTTTAATATAAAGACTTTTTTTCTTTATGATAAAAAAAAAATTACCATAGTTGCACAGGTACCGCTCCCGAGATTTTGGTAACCCGTACCCGACGTTTCCCCACTCCTGGGAGCTTGAGAGCTGGTACGAAACGTCCCCTTTTTGATGGGAGCTTCCTTGGGAACTTGGGAGCTTTTCGAGAGCTTTTTGGGAACTTGCTTTTGCCGCTCCCTTTTTATTGGGAGCTTTTACAAGCTCATGACCATGCGGAGGCCAAAATCATAAAAAAAGTGTTGAAAATCAATTGAATGATTCAAGTTTATTGTGTCAAGAAATCACCAATAACAAAAATTTCAATTGAATCTATCAATAGTGCCATTTCTTTATTTTCAAGGTTATATAAATAAAGAGAGCCCACACTTCTTAAATGTTTAAATGCATTCACACTCAATATACGTTGCAAGTGTTCTTAAGTGAATATACATGAATTTTTTACAATACTAAGATATTGAACTACTTTAATTCATATCTCAAATGATTATAGCTAGCTTATGTTATTCATACTGACTGATATAGCAATTTAGGATCATAAACCATATCAAATTCAAGATACCAGATACCAAAAGATTTGAAAGTTTGTTAGTTGAACTTAAAACAATCAAGTTCATTCAAATTAGAAGTAAGTAGTAGTTATCATAAAAAAAATGCAGAGGCACCCAAATACTAAGAACTCTTAGGAGCAATGTGAGATTACAATGAGATTTGTATAATATGGACCTAAAGGAGTGAGCAAATTTTTAAAAAATGAATTTCATGACACTACAAAAGGATTAAGAGGATAAAATAGTTTAAGCTATGAAATTAATCAATTATGTATTTTTTAACTTTATTTTTTTAATATATTTTAAAAAAATTAATATATATTATTGCCGCTCCCAACCCTACGTTTCCTGCAAATTTGGGCAAAGCTTCTAGCCATATCGGATACTCGTGTCCGCGTACCCGACATACCTGCATTCCAGAAACTTGTGCAACATAGAAAATTACCCCTCGAAATCAAGAAAAATCCCCTACCTCCGTGCATAACTTGATAAAAGTAGGAAAATACCACCTCTACCACCTCTAAGGAAACTTGACTTACAATGTTTGAAAACCAGGAAAATCCCCCCTCTACCGCCCCTAAGGAATTTAATTTACAATGTTTTAAAATAGAAGTGTTACGAACCTAACTAATAATCCTTGGACAAAAAATTATTTATATGTTATGACCTTTCAAGTTAAATTTCAAATTTGCTTTCAAATTAAATTTATATTGAAGTATATTTATATTGTAACTCGTTCTATTGATTTTGACATTGTATAATATCTAATGATTAAGGTTGACTTGATTATATATAAACTTAAACAATCAATAAATGCCAACACTAAATAATTACAACTAGCACTGCTTCAATTCTCATTGTTCAGATTGAACCCTACATAATTACAACTAGCACTGCTTAAATTCTCATTGTTCAGATTGAAAATTGAGAAGCGTCAACTAGACTCAAAAGCAGGTTTCGTCATGCAAATTATCCAACTTATCAATCAACCTACCAAAGGGCAGTGGACAAAGCACTTTATCAGGTCTTGAAAAAGATATTTAAATTTCAAGAGAATTATATTAAAAGAGATGTAAATTCAACATAACAATTTTCCCAAATAAGGTGCCCCAAACACATCTAGCATATGAACTCACAATCATCTTATTCCCTAGAAAGAATAACTATAATCATGTATAAATGGAATGAAACAGCCAACTCTAAGTACAACACTGAAACATTTCATTAAATTAGCTTTTATATAGGAATAAATATATTACAGTGCCCATTTCAAAATTTGGCCTTGTTAAGTCTTGGTGTAGGTGATAAAAGAATATCTACATAGGGTTCTTCTTGTTCCACTTCAAGATAGTCCTTGCTCTTCAAAACCTGTAAGAAGTGAGTGTTAGCATACCTCTTGAGAGTACATACATCTGAAACTTCGAGCAAAAGTGGAACATGCATTCAAGTTAGCAATGCAATTGTGATTCAGAAAATACAAGTCTGCAATAATAAAATACCAGCGTTTCAAAAAACATTCTAGCAGCTTCCTTTCGTGTTCTCCGCGCAAGCATTTGGCCCAGATTAAGTTTATCCTGTGGTGTATCTAGCTTTTGAAAAGCTGTTTGCAAGTATTGTGCTACGGCCCTGCATGAAACTCATATGGCAAGTAAATCAGAATTCCTGCCATATCTTATTTCGACTACACAAACAAGTTAACATCTAGACATAAGTGGAACAAAAATAATTAATAAAATCTAAATTAACATATGCACTAACCTCGTCCTCACTGACCAACCAGTGCTATCATCAATTCTCCGACGTTTTGCAGCATCGCCCATACCAGGTTCCTCGATGAATTCTTGTTCGACTGCTGCAACAGAAGCTGGAACCCAAAACGAAATATCAAAAGAAAAAAAGGAAATATGAATCGAGTCCAGTAAGTTTATGATACCTTCTCAGATGCAAATCAGCGGTTTCTATTCATCATTCATAGGAGTTTCAACCAATGCAATTATTGGGCAGTTTTTGATAAGTAGGCAAAGGACAGATGCTACTCACCAGCATGTCTGGAATCTTCTTCCAAAAATTTGAGACCCTGCAAAGTTGGCCATATTGCATGAGCAACTAGTGCATTTGTATCCTAGAATAAATCGTAACTAGGAATGATCTGACCATCTTGTTATCAGCAGATAAAATAACAGCAAAATAAGCTGTTCATGTTAAACTAGTAAATCATTCATTTCATTGATCAAATAAGAAAAAATGATGATCAAAGTGCATATCAATTTTTCCAAAGCATCTTGCAATGTCTATATCTCATCTAATTGGAAAATACAAAATGCTATATGTTATCTAATTGACAGATGCAATACTGGGAACTCACCTGATCACCCTCTTCCTCGAATACAGATACCGCAACACTAGGTACTTCTTCAAGTGGCACCTGCTCTGCCTCCCCAAGTCCATGTTGAGTTGGCGTTTCGAATTCTAAACCTGTTGGTTCGTCTGTTCTAACCTCTCCAAGTTCTACTATAACCTCTGGTTCCAACACGTCTGGCATTTGAACATCTAACTCAACCTCTTCGGTGGCTTGGAATGTAGGCTCTTCCATTCTATGCGAAGTCTCAAATCCTACAGGTGAGACAGCCTCAGCTTCTGGTGGTGCAAATCGAGTCTTTTCAATTTCAGGTGCTTGAGGTACTGGTGATTCTTCATGAGCTTCCCTGAAACCTGTTGTCGGAGGCTCTGCAAAAGCAACTTTTACACCTTGGGCAGTGAAGACTTTCTTAAACATCTCCTGGAGATCAATGGACATGCCTGAAACCCCACTTGCATGTGCACAAATGATGTCAGTGTCTGGAGGCCAAATTTGAATAAATGCAATATTTCATAAGCCACGGCTCCATGAACCATGACATAGGATTATAATAAGAAACTGACCAGGAAGAGAGGGCTCTGAAAAGCTTTGTTGAATATGAGAGTTCCGATACGCTTTCCAGATCTCAAGTTTAGAACAAGGAACACTTGCACGAATGCGGCGAATATCATCTGTATTTTCTAACTGCTGCTTCATGAACCTGTGATTTTCCATGTGAACACTCATGTCAAAAACAGGAAACAATTTACTTCCATAACTGGGAGATAAAGTTTTTAAGACTTCTACAGGAGAAACGAAAGACCACTTAAAAGCATACTAAGACGTGTCTGATATAAATTTCTGAACAGTGAATAACATCGATGATCAGGTTTCATTATTTGCTCCGTTGAAAATAGTTTTGAAAGTGCCCTAGAAAACAAACAAAAGCACATGCAAAAGCCAACAGAAGCTACTTCAAGATAGAATCAGAATCTGGGACCTACAACACTCCAAGAATAGATAAGAAATCCCTCAGATAGCTATTTCACTTGAATTTCCTTCATTTACAATATAAAGCAAATGAATCCACATAACCATAAACATGCCAACTTAGCACTTCTAGGGTTTATCCCTGAGACAAAGCTATGATACTTTCAACGGCCATAGCATTCCAAACTCCAGAAATTTTGTTTAGTAACCCCTAATGTTCTAAACTTCATAACTATTGAAATTCTCCAGAATTACAAATTATTGCACACAAAACCGGTGGTTCAAGACTCCTACATGTGATCAAATCTCCTTTGACTAGCGAGGAACAAGTCAAGATCTTTTTGGGTACCAGTTTGACACAACCAAAGATGTGCTTATAAAATTTAGTATTTGATATCTGAAAAATTAGAAAACTGCTTACTTGTTGCTCAAAACAATAGACTCGTCAAAAAGCTGCTTCTTCTTCCTTGATCTTTTCCTCTTCTCTTCAGGGGCTGGACTTTTAGTAGGAGTTGGCATGACTGTTAAAGCTGGCGACATGCCTCCTGCGTGCAACAGATTTATACCCATGAAATCTTGCTCTATATGAAAATGGTAAACAATGAAGTAGATTAGAGATGGACATGTCATGCATAACTTGGTCCTGCTTAATAAGAGTGACATTAGGATATTAGAAGCACCCACCTAAGGCAGTTGTCAGCAGGTCCTCATTACCAGGAGTTTCACCTGGAGGAGTTCTACTAGATGGTGTTCGACCCCATTCAAAGGCTGGAGTTCCATCTCCAAGAACAGGAATCTCTTCTAGAACAGGCCTTTCTATATCGTCCATCCTCTGGCCTTCAGCCTCTCCACCAATTTCAGCACTCCTCTCCACCTCTTCCAATCCCATGAGGAATGGTTCTTTCCCTGGAACTCCCACTGCAGACCGAAGTGTTTCGGTTTCTGGAATGTGTTCAGGTAGTGGCTCTTCCATCAGCCCCCGAGCAGCCTCTTCCAAACCATTAATTTCTATCTCCATCTGATCTAAACCCATAGTACCATCCATTGGAAGAGGAGGAAGAACACTGACAGAAGAATTATGTCAGTCTAAATTACTACTACAAAGTTCTACACTAAAATAAATTGGCAGAAAAAAAAATACTAACTGGCAGTATTGAATTAAGATAGGACATACTCTTCCTCCATGGATGGTATAAGAGGGCTTGGAAACTGAGGTTGAGGTGGAGATCTGTGTATTTGGGACTCCTGCACAGTGCAACCGATAATCAATATAGAAGATTGGGATCCCTTAGAAAGCTAATTGATAAAATGACTTAAAATTATCCCGAATTGAGCTTCACAATTTTGGGAACTCAATTTTGTGTACATCTTAATGTGAGTGTAGTTATATGTTCTTTCATTTAATTAAAACCTAAAGAAAGCATTTTGACTTCTCAGGAAACCAGAGAAGATAAAAGACTATAAAGGTAAAAAAATTCAATAAAAAGATAAAAGACTACATGGGCAAAAGGCCTCATTAAAAGATAAAAGGTAATAAGGGTAAAAGGCCTCGTTGAAAATGAAAGATTCAAACCTCATCCAAATAGATCATTGTATATGGATCCACTCTCCCTGGAACCTGCTCTGCATTAACCAGAAAAAGGCATTACATACTGTATATGAGAACAAGTTAACAACTTCCAATCAAGAAAATGGTAGTAACTAGAACTACATTAAGAGCTCACCATCATGACCAAAATGTGGTCTAGCATCAAAACCTTGAGGCCAATGACTTAATGTGATCTGATCACGAGTTGTAACATGCATATCTGGAATCCTGCATCAGCAAGAGCATTAATAGATATTTAGTTCTTAATCTCCACTTATATTAATGAAGTTATGAACTATGCATCAATCCCAACTCTCCCGTCTAAAGAAACTGAAATTTTACCCATATCTCAATTCTTCCTCCATATCATCAAATTCAAATGTCTCTGGCAATGTGATTGAATGGAATGGTGCACTGGTAGCTCCAGGTGGCAGGTCCACTTGTACAGAGTTAAATGCTTGCTGTATTTTTGCTAAGGCATCACTGCAGTCTTGATAAAGGTAGTTTACTTTCTTGGAATATATCCGAACCACACCAAGAAGAAGGTGCCCTGATAGCCGAAGGGCAATGGGAACTTCAGGAAACATGATAGAATCTGCAACATCAGCAAAAAATCAACAAACCCATCACTAGAGTCACTCACTTAAAATGTTATCTTTTCAAAAAGGTCAACTTGCTTGGGAAAAGTTTTCAAATCTATGTATAAAAATCATCAAATTGTGCATGCCTACAAAGGTATTTTAAACTGCAATTGTTCATACCTATAGCTTATACAACAAAGGAGGCCATGCATCTTGAACAGCTTAAGGCAACATATGAACAATTAAGGCATATCATGATGAAATATGGATGCTGACAAGAGATATTCAAAAGATATATCAACAGTCCATTCTGTGCAACAACCTCAAACACTAAAGCATTCTAAATTTGGCTTAAGTTGTTACAATAACCACAGACATTAGAACGTTCTATCTTCAGATTAAGTACTATATACAATAGCCTCAGACACTATTCTACCTTTCAGATTAAGCACTGTATCTTTCTGAGAATTCAAGAAGAAATGTTATTTGCAATCTAACAGGTTATATTTCTACACAGCTAGCTATCAGACCCAAAGTGAAGCACAGGCAGAAGACCAAGGATGAACTCAAGGGGCTGAATTGTTGCAATCAGACCAAAACATAGATGATAGGCTATGTTGCACCAAGTCGCAGGGTGGGGGGGGAAAGAGGAGGATTAGGTTCAGGGACTGCAGGGAGGTACCCGCAATTTCTAGGGAAAGGGGGAACAGGACAACTAAAATATATAGATTAAAAAATAAAATAATGATCCAAAGTCTAATGGGGAATTAAATATATAAAAGCCTAATAAATGAAGTTGTCAATACACCAAGCAAAAACAAAATAAATAATCACTAAACAATTTCAGTTAAAAATAGATAATATAATATGCTTGAAAACTACTCAAATAAATACTCTATGGCATGGTTCTAGCTGCTATTAGTAAATGTAAATAATTGAAATAAATATTTTCATAGGAAATATTTCATACACATTACAATATACCAATGTTATCAAAACCAAACCAGTTTTGCCAAAACTCATCAGTCCAACCGCCTTACAGCTCCAAATCAAGCCTTAAACCCAAAATGGTTGCTTTTGTATGGAACCAGGCAGTTCCATACTGAATTGGTGGGTTGTATATTGCACCATACAGCGGGCACATGAGGTCATTAAACCCCCCCTAAAAAAAGAAAATAATAATAATAGAATCCAGTGTTTTCATCCTCATTAGCTAAGCTAATGTGGAGTGGAGATTGACTCACCAGTACCATGGGGAATCAGTTGAAGTTGCACAAAATGGGCTTTGAATTTACAAAAGAAAAAAACAAGGTGCTCTGCTCTGGACCCCTGTAGAGGTCACCAGAAGTCCAAAACCCCCAAAATATCTATCATCTATAAAAATAAAAATTAGTAATCCGATCTATCATCACTACCATCTTCATGATAGCTTGTCATTGTATATGCCCTGCTCATGCAAGTAGTGTTGAGCTTGTTCTTTAGGAACATCTTCATAGATATGTTCACAATCTAGTAGAAGGTTCCCAAGGCATCATACATCTCTTTGGCAATCTTATTCCTAACGATATGAGTGATCAGGTGATCCTTCATTAAATCTAATAAGACTTGCTTCACTACCACTACTTTCTTGGTGTGTTATTCCATATCTTTGAAATTTTGAGGCGACACAACCACCTTTTCCACAAGGTACCCTAAGTTTGCCATTTTCAAGAGGTGTTGCAATCTCAACTTCCATAACACAAAGTTGGAGGCTCCCTCCAACAAGTGATTTTTGCATATAGGGAATGGACAATACTGCAACTCCAATGAATAAGCTTCAATCTCTACTCGTTCACACTCCACAACCCTTCTCCAGTCCATGTATCAATCATTGCCACAAACCATCTTCAATCACTGAAGCTTAGACATACTGCCAACTAAAATCCTTTGATAAATCTCTAGCCAAGATAGTTTGCTTCTCCATACACAAAATATGGAAGATTTTTAAAACCTAGCTCTGATACCATGTTAGGTTTTCTCAAACTATGGTAAACAAATTATGCACCCAAAGAATTCCTACACAGAACTAAATAGCTAAAAACTTAAAGCTTCTCAAAACTGCACGTTATAATTAATGCTAGCATCTATAAACACATACTGTATAATAGTATATACAAAGGAAACACAATAAATTGACTGTCACAATCTGTCACTAATTTGTGTTTCATTTGAAAATGAAAATTTGCTATAGGAAAACAACAAACTACTAACTTTTGAATTGAAAACTAAATAAATAAACCTATACCCTTACCTTTACCTTTATAGACTAGAAGGTACAATGAATCTGGAAACATGCACAACACCTTAATAGGAAATATTCAACCCTAACCCTAAAGCACCTTGCATGGATAGATGAACCTAAGTGAAGTGCACCTTTATTGGAGGTGAACTAAGGCATGCAAGCATGCACCCTAACTCACACTAGAATCCACGTGTATGAGCACCTTGCTTAACTAAGAAACTATGTCCTATAATTGTACACGCAAACAGTAACTAAAGCAAAACCAAAAACAAAACTAAATTACTAAATATAAAAGGCATCTAAATTGAGGAGGTCACATGCATGCTTTTGTTTTGGCATGCATGCACCCTCTATCTCTTTCCATAAATGCTCCTACACCTTAATTACTAAAGTATGGAATTATTAAAGGACGGTTGGGTGGAACTATTGTAATGACGTAGAGAACTTTGTTGGAGGGTTGCCTCAGTACTATACAAACCCGCACACATGTCACACATGCCTTCTCTGTATGCACACTGGCCTCCTCTACTCGTTGCTACCATTAATGACACTCTATTGTATAGTTTCTAAGGTAATAAAAATCAAACAAAGCTTGCATTAAAAGGCCAACAGCTTCATGTCTAAAAGGAGGTTTCAGCTTCATTGGTAAAAAGCTACAATCCGAACTTTACAAAAGATGATGTGGCTTCACCTTGATTTATTTGCATGCAAAAAGAAGCCTACTAAACAAAATTAATCAAGCATGTGGCCTTTTTACCTAAATGGTGGTTGGATTATTTGAATGGGATGAGGTGGCTCACAACCATATTGATGTAGATGATGTTGGAGTTTGTGCAACTTCAGAACACATTCTTCACTTGTACCTCCTACGGAAGTTTGAACTTGTTGAAGTTCATCATACAAACCCTAGAAAGAACAATGTACATTGTAAACCTTGGGGTGAAAAGCCAGCAATAAAATAAAATTATAAAAAAGGTATTTTTATTGCTCCCCCAAGAGAAGTCGGCCCCAGTTAATCTTCCTAGTGGAAAATCAGTATAAATAGAAGACACCCTCATTATTCCACACAATCACTCAAGTGAAGTTCACATTTTCTGAGAGAGAGAAGTTCGCATCTGCAGAAGGAGAAGATTGTTTTGGGGTTTCTATCTCTGGAAGATACTTCCATCTTTTCTCTTCCTTCATTATACATTGTTCTCAGAATTATTATCTCTAGACAAAGGTTGCTAGGTTTTCTCCCATTTGGGTTTCCCAAGATAAACATACTCGTGTTATTGTTTTGTGCTTTGTCTATCTTCTAGTGATCCTATTGATAAATGCAATTAAGATATACTGCTATAATCTTAAGAAAATCTTACAGATGAGAGGTCTAGGTTTTTGGACAACCATATCCAAGAAGTTCACATAGTTGTACTATGCACGATAAGCAGGAAATTGCAGAGGCACAAACAAAATCAATGAAGCTTCAACCTTCAACTTGCACACAAGCAAAATCATCCAACAACTTGTAAGGTTCTAAAGATACATCTCATGCATTTAGTTATTTATCCAAGGGTAAACAAGAGCATACTATTCAACCACAAATTATTCAAGCATATCATTGACCATCTCTTCATGCATTGACTACTCTGCCCTCGCCTCGACACCTATACACCCCCATAGTCCTATGCTAAACTATGATCTATGTCAGGCTTCTTTACCACAGCAACAACAACTTAGTCAAGAACATATGGTGCATTAATCTTCAATTACATATCTACCACAACAACAAACAAGGATAGATCCATCAGCTACCTAAATCCCCAATCTACTCAATTGCCACACATCAGGTAGTCTCCAAAACAACCACTGGCACAACAAGTTTAGACCACACCTCTAACCACAGCTTCAAGGAGATCTAGAAGAGCTACTTCCACCGCACCAATATTTCCAAGTAATCTTTGGGAACATAAAGCATTTTTCTTTATTTTTTTTCTTCAAACATATGCATCTTCACATCTATATGTATACAACATTTTGGGCTTGACCATCATTAAAGTTTGCAAAGCCTCCTTCACATGTATGAGAAGTCATAAAAAGGTCAGTGTTTGTGGAGAGAAGACCCTACAAATGGTTCTCTTCAGCATAGTTTTTAGTATTTTATTAAATAAAGAAGTAAGGACCCTTTTCTACAAGGGGGGGTTAAATAAAGGGGGGCTGATGAGTGAGGTCCAATCCACCTATTTAGGGGAGTAACTTTAAATTGAAGGGGGGGTTACTTGACATTTAAGGGGGGGCCGGTTACATATGCTCAGGGGGTTATACCTTTATCTCATAGAAACATGAGAAAGTCAGAGTTGTTGGAGTTGATTTTAAGCTAGCCTAGAAAATCGTCTGCACTAGGGATTTTCCTCCCTATTTAATGACTGCATTCACGTGGTTAAGCGGTATGCCAATTTTCCAAATATTGACTTCCAAGTCACGAGCTCCACTAGCCATTTTGCATGTTGGAACGGGAACTTTAGCTTCTTCGAAGTAGAAACTCAATCCACCTCTTGCGTAGTAAGAAATCTTGGTGGGTGGCAACCTACATCCTTTGATTGTGTATGCTTTCACAATGGATAGCCATAGTTGATCTAGGCTTTTGGATAATCACTATGTTGAAGTTTTAACTCCGATGTTTTGGGTGGACACTCCACTCATTGTAAAAGACATATAATACCCCCAATTTTGACCCTTGAAATGTATTAAATCAAATTATGTAAAATGATGTGAATATGCTAGCATGGATTCCTAGTGCAAAGCTCGAGGGATGACTAGTGAATGACTAGACATGTGTAATGTAAATAATTTTATATGGCCCATGTGGTTAGCTTGTCATGTTGACTCAAAAGCTATGTAAATATTATGTTGAAAAAATAATAATATGGTCCAAGATTGTTGTGTAAAGAGCACTAGATGGGCTATGATTCCACTAGAGGGGAAGATGAAGAGTCGGATATGAGAGAGTAAATCTTCTTTCTCCAAGTGTCAACCTCGAAACTCATTCATTATGCCATGTACTTTAAGTGAACCATTTACTTATTTTTTACTTATTAAATCTATTCATTGAATGCATGTGTGAGGTTAGTGGAAAAAGTCTTATAATGTAGTTATGGAAACATGGATAACTTGATAAGTATACTTTTATGACAATTGTAAGAGTCCTCCACTCTATGGTTAGAAGTAATGTCAGTAGTCTTTTCAATCCTCTCATCTCCATTGGGATCTACCACTCATTTTCCATGCAAAATACGTAGCCTTCATGTTGTTTTCTCCATTGCCAATAACCAAACTGTGAAAGTCAGAAAATTGCGAACATTAGAGTGAAAAGGATGGTTGTGGATGAGCATAGAGGTTGGGCAGTATAGGATACCTTACATGCTATTTATTTACTCCTCCAAGATACTTGAGAAGCCATGAATTCATGTTACGGGAGGTTGTCTAGAAGCATACAACAAGTTGGACTCTTTCTACACACATTGAAAAGCATTGTAAGGGTTGGGTACTCTAAGGGACTGTTAAGCAGAGAAAAAGTAGGGCCTTCTTTGTGTTGTGTGGGGTAGTGGACGAGAGTTCAACGGCTGGGATGGCTAAATGAGATGCAGGTATTGTTCAATGGTGAGAAAATTAGTTAAACATTAGAGCAAATGGGCTTTGGAATGAAAGAGAGAAGCCTGTAGGTATTTTCTTTGCCCCGGTAGCCTCATAACTTGGCTTGGGAGTGGTATCTACAATTGATACTTATAGTTGGGTGGAAAATTGTTCTTACACAACCAATTGTTGCAATCTTCCTCTGTTAAAAGATAAGTATTCTCTATTGACTATGAATCTGCAATGATTATATTTACTTCATGTTATTAATATGTTTGCTTATGCATGATGTGTATGTGAACACTGAATAGAGTCTTAAGAATTTAATTCTGTTTTGTTTTATACTCATGCACCTACACATGCATTTCTTATTTTATGTTGCCATGGGAGGTTTAAATTAGTTGAATTCAAATAGTGGCCCCATGGGGCAAAATTTTGAAATACAAGACTCATAACTACACCCTCCTATAGTTAGAATGATGGATGGGACAGCTACAAAACCTCTTCAAATCCAAAAACAATTGACATCTGCTGTGCAACAACAAGGTCAAAAGCCTCCACAATCGTATGCCCTAGTCTTGCAAATCACAGCCACAGCCTAGATTTAGACAACAAGGAACATCTCAACCAATGATTGGCATCAGCAATTGCCCCTGTCATTACATGGGAACATTCATACACCTTAGCCAGTACACCCACAGGTCAGTGGTAACAAGCTCTATTAATATGCACACTCTAGCTAGCGAGTTGGTATCAATGCCAATTTAGAGTATTTTGAATTTTCTCTTACAAAGACATACGCTGCAAACAACACAGTTGGCTCGCCATAGAAACAAACAACAAAGTTGGCTTGCCGTACACTGCAAACAACGCAATTGCCTCACCATACACTGCAAACAACACAGTTGGCTAACTCTCACAGTGATAGTTGAGTCATACACAGCACTTTCACAGTTTACTCTTTAAAACAGATTTTCATTACCAGTACCAGCCACAGTCCCACGCAGCTATGGTTCCTACACCAGCTTCTGGATCTTCAGCCAAACAAGCGTGAATGGCATCAACAGCAAACAGGTTAAGCATCCTTGCTGGTTCTCAACAGGGCATCCTCAGATACAGGAGGTCAGTCAGCATCACTTTATGGGCAAGAGGCATTTGTCTTTGGCACTCATTGACATGTGGTGGTATCAGTTTTATTATACCAGCAACAAATTCACTGGACGTCGGTCTGAAGTTCTCCTTCTGGACCTAAAAATAATGGGGACCATTGCTATCAAAGGGGAAAGGTCTGATATGAAAAGCACAGTAGCCTCCACTCCAAGACAAGTAAACCTAACGGTTTCTAGCCTTTAAAATAGATGTTGGGAGTGGAAAAAGGCGGGAAATATAGTGGGGAGAGCTACTTCGTACCTATACACTGCTAATATGTAACTTATGTTCCATGATTTTGGTTTAATCAAATTTGGAATTTATCTTTTGTTTTCTTGCTGGCTATTGTTCTCGTGTAGCTGTATTTTTTGCACTACAGTTCTGTCTTAGTGGACTGCTCGTTATGAACCTATTGCAATCTGCATATTCGGACATATATAATACTTTTCTTTTTTTTTTATGTTTCTGTTATAACAGACCTAAACAGTGTTCAAGCCATTGCCTTCACTTCCTCCTAGGCAGACGGATCAATTTAAAGTGAGAGTTTTCAGTTGGGTGAAAGGTTTGCTTTTCATAGACCATTAGTCTCTAACTCAAATGACTAAACTTAAAGAGGCAACTTCTCCTCCCATTGACCTAAGATGACAAATACAAAAATACTTCCAACAATTACTAGCATGAGCAGACGGATCAATTTAAAGTTTGAGTTTTCAGTTAGGCCAAAGCTTTGCATATCATAGACCAATATTCTGCAACTCAACTGACTAAGTTTAAACAACCCACTTATCCTTCTGTTGACCTAAAATGAAATAAACTTATAAACATGCATTTCCAGCTCTCTGGGATAAGAAAAACAATTCCATTAATTACTATTATGATCATCCATTGTACGAGTAGCTAACCAAGTCATTCAGTAAAAAATTCAGGCATTTAAACGTTTAAACCTTTAAACCCCAATTAGCATACAGAAACCCGAGTGCCCAAAATGGTTCAAATAGAAAGCGCATGAATATGCATACCAACAGAAGCGCTGATGTTGGTCTCAGTAATCTGATTCCTGCGCAGCTTGCGCTCTAGATGAGCTGCAATCCATACAGTTCCGAGGGGGCCCTTCTTGGCCAATATGAAATGTGAATAAAACATTGCATCCAGGAGAAGCTGCTGCTGGGGCCGAGTCCAGGATCAAATGGATGTCAAAATCGATGGAGTTGGGAGTTGAGTTAGGAGAAATAGAGTGAAAAAATACTGGTGGCGGGAAAGAGAGATCGAGGATGAAGAGAGAGAGCACTGCCCGCACTTGTGTTTTTGGCTTTACTGTTTTTTTGTTCCTCCTCCTTATTGGCAGTTTTTGTGGTTGGCTCAATTTTGAATTAGCTGGGGCTATAAATGCGTGAAATTTCCCCGCCAGAGAGGCTGTAGCATTGCAACTTGTCACGCTTGAGCCTCCATATCGATAATGAATGACTAATTTCATCTATTGTTAGACAAGTGTTTCCGTTTTTATATGTAAAAAAAACTCGCTATTTAGTAAGAAGAGGGCATGCAATGGAAGTACAGCGAAAAGAGATTGGAAAAGCCGGACTGGTTGAGCCTCCCGTTCATTCCCCCTTCTTCAAAGGTGAAAGGTGAGTAATTAAGTTTTTAAACCTAGTTTTGGAATTCAATATTTTTTTTTTATGGAAATGTTCACAATTTAGATAAATTTAAATTTAGGCCAAAATTCCAAAAATTAAAATCATAGTTATAAATAAAATTATTTTATTAAAAAAATTAACTTACAACTTACTAGACCTTTAACTAAACAAACAAAATTGACCTTGATATCTTGTGATGTATAATTCTTTTGTGTATCATTGATATTTTAATCTTTTGGTATATTCTTTGATATTTTGTGATGTATAATTGTTTGGTATATTTAGAAGGAATAAGTTAAAGGATAGATGATTTGTACTTTGTTGGTGATTTTTGCTAGAATTTGGTGTTGCGTTTTTTTGTTGAAATTGTAATTTTAATTGTAAAAACGGATTCACATTTATGCAACTCCAACAACTTAAAAGTGTAATTTCAATGATTTCTATTGATTTTGGCTAGAAAAATCACTGAAAAACAAGTGTAAATTGTCAATCATTTAGATTACACCTATCCATAATAGCAAACACATGAATATCTACTATAATTGTGTGTTTTAGCTTTTAAGATAATTGAACTATGGGGCCCATACCTTCCGAGATAATGTTAGTTTTTTTGTTTTGTTTTGTTTTGCTTCCAGTGACTTGATTTTACGAGGAAATGTTCAACATTTTTATTATAATAATTAGTACATCATGATGAAATGTTGAAAGGAATGGACATGGTAATACAAAGCAAGAAGGCATTACTTGTTTTATCTATGGTGTTGTAAGGAGGGATTATATAATTGTCACTTAAATAGGTGATTATTATCAAATAAGTGATCTTGTTTTCATACAATTTGATAATCTCGTACTTAAGTTGCATGGAGTTTTGTGGTCTATAATGATTCTAGTGCTTATTGGGCCGCATCCACATTCCCATGTGTATCTTAACAAGCATACTTAGCATGTTTATTTCACATGTTCATGGTGGATTATCTAGAACTCAATGCTTAATAGAACTAGTGCTTCCTAATTATCCTTCATATAGGCACTTCTCTTGCCTTGCACTTATTTGCATATAGGTATTCCATTCAAGGTCAATGTTTGGGATTATTGATTAAATGTAATACACGAATTTTGACCCTGGGAATGTATTGAAGAAATAATGTATAAATTGTAAATGTGTTGTCGTAATGACAAGAGTCAAGCCATGTGAACTTAATTAAACAACCTCATATGTAGATAATGCAAATATGCCAGTATAGGTTCCTAGTGGGGAGCTCAAAGCCAAGGCCTCAATGGCAAAATACACTTTTATAGACCATGTGGTAAGCTTGCCACGATGAACTCAATATATGTAAATAGATTATAATATATAATGATCTAAGATGGTCGTGAAGAGATGGGTGTAACTGTAAATATTAATTCTAGATTATAAAATATAATGATTTGAGATGGTCTCGAAGAGGGTGTGTGTGTGTGTGTGTGTATTACCACACACGCAAAAATAATGATTAACTAAGGGATAATATTATTAATAATAATAATACATGCCCTCGGGGGTAGAGTAAGTGGTAATGTGGAAATTATATGAGAAGTTGTAAATGGAAGGTCATGAGTTCAAATCTCCCCAGCTTACTCGTCCCCCATGCTTGCGGACCGTGTGGGTGCACCTAGGGGTATAGTGGTAGAAAACGAGAATCGACCATGTGTCACATGACTACGAACCTTGTCTTAATTGTTGATTCCCCTAGTTTAAAAAAGTTATTATTATTACTATTAAATAATAGACACATCCATTCATGAAAAGTTGTTATAAGTGCCCATAGAATTTGTATCTATACAACACTATCATTGTACTTTCAATCATCTCTTATTCATTATTCAAATATATTCCTATATGGATTTCTTTATGTTATCATATCTGTTTTGGATATTTATATATTGAACTAGATTGATTCTCCATATTGGTATTAGAGCTAATTATGGTTTCAGTCATTTGTCGCACCTTTTAATAGGCCTTGTCTAATTAGTTTTTAGAGTTTCTTTGAATTTGGCCTTTGACCAAAACAAACTTTTGGACATTTTCAATGTGTGATTAAAAAAAGGAGAAAATATAAGAAATACCATTTCATTGCAAATTCAAAGACAACCAGAAATCAAATAGAAGTATAGCAAGAGGAAATTTCAATAATGGTGAATAAATAAGGAGAAAATAGAGACAAGAGTTAGATATCAAGAGAAAATTTCAACAAAAGAAATTACCTTAGCACACATAATTAAATCAAAGATTACACGACAAAGTAGCAGCCACTACAACAGAGGTTGTCAATTCACTGTTGAAATCATAGATAGTGTGGTTATTGTAAGTATATCGAAAAAAAAATCTAAAGAGAGACTAAACGAAATTTGCAAGACTATCGGGTTAGCAATTGCTAACAACATTCATGGGAACGGTGTTGTCTCAAAGGCGTCAATCCTAATCCCAATATTAATAGTCTCACAATAGCGACTTGGTACCAACATATCATGGAAATTTTAGTTGAAAGAATTATTCCCTGCCTAGTTTGGTTACTGATTGTGTGCCCATCATGTGCAGATCCAGTGCACCAAATTGCCCCCACCAATGACCCATGTTCATTCCATGGCTCACTTCACACCAATCATGGCAATTGAAGAAGCAATAAGGTGTAACTTAAGGCATCCCTACTCATTGAATTAGTGCGTCTTTTTTCTATCGAGACAGAGCAACTGACATTATCAATCATCGCCACATATTGTTGAATATGTGGCTCAGCTCACTAGATATCATGAGGCTATCAATTTCGATCGTCACATCACTTGGGATAAATAATGAATCATGATAAGAAGTTTGGGTCAGGGGTAATATAATTTTAAAGAGAAATTGTATTTGAAGTGTTACAATTGCTAGGCTATTAAACAATTAGCCTGTCAGTTTCTCTGATTCAGGCTTTTAACCAAATCATGATTTTTCCCATCTTTGAATAATAATTAAAAAATAAATAAAAAAGGGGGCTCGAGGACTCATTCGCTACAAACATACCAAAACAAAACCCTATATTGAACCAAATTGGTTTTCCACATTGGTACCAGAGCAATTATGTTGTTTATCAGCTAATGGCCCAACCAAAAAAAATCGGAGTTTCCTTTAAAAGTTCTTTGACAAGGTCTTTGACCATATAGAGGCCTTTGACATTTGAAAAATTAAAGTTCTATTGAAGAAAATCTATTGCACTAAAGAAGTTGACTCAAAGACCATTTTGCTCATGCCAAAAGATTCCATGTAAAAGTTGAAAGAAGAAAAGAAGAAAAGGAAAAGAGAGGAAAAAATAGTTACTTAGTAAGAAGATTCTTTTGGGAAAAAGCAAAAACAAAAAGTAGAAAAATAGTTACTTGGTAAGAAGATTAAAAGAAAAAATCTTCCAATTGTTGAAAAGTGAATATTAATAAGTAACCAATAAGTGGAAAAGAATAACTAAAAGCAATCCACAAAAATAAAAGTATTAAAGTTAATAAAATTTACACAAAAGTGTTAATTTATTATTATATACAAACTAATCTTAAGTAGTGATTCTTACTATTTAAAGTGACTTTTCTATCATTTAGTTTGTTTTTTCAAGAAAGGAAAAACATGCTTCTTGTTATTCAAAAGAAGCAAACAATATTCTTGTACATCAAAATCATACTTCTTATACATCATGAGCAATCTCCTAGATAATAACATCTAAAACAACCATCATAAATTTGCTCCAATCCAACTAACAGTCCCAAACTATAGACCTAGACTACATAAATATTGTCTCTTATACAAATTATCCATAATTATCTAAAAGTATAGCATTCTATACTAGACATAAGATATAAAAAAAATATTACAGTCTTCTAAAAATAGAAATTTGACATCATCAAAACATAGGCAAAGTACCACTAGAAACCGCCACATTTTCCTTGAATTCTTCAAAATATAATATACCCTCCACCAAGCCAATAGCCTTTTTTGATGATGCATCACCTACATAATTTAATTCATGGAAAATCCGTTGGAAGGAGATCAAAGAAAAAGTAAAAACTAGGTCCTTAATACTTTGACGCCAGTGATCTAAAACACATGTAGATCAGATCTCCCTGCTTCCCAATCGATAATCACTTTTGTATCTCCCAAGACATGTAAAGTCACAATTCCAACATTTGAAACAAAGCTCAATAAGCCCCAATAACGCCAAAAGTTTTGCTCTTGTGTTGGCTATGACACCACATCCCATCCAAAGGTGGAAACTATGAACACTATGTAATTTAAGAACCATTCCGCCACCAAAAAGGTCCAGCTGGGAAGTCCCGTCAAAGTAAGCCATTGTTGTTTCAGCGGAAATGAGAGGTTCAATAATAGATCTCTGTTTGTTTGTTTTTTTTTCCTTGTAATATTCTTTAAAGAAACCAATGAATTTTCAACATATTGTAGGAAAATTTTGTTTCCTATTATTGAAAACTACCTCATTCCTATATCTCCAAACCCCCCAGCATATAAAGGCAAGGAGCTATTTATATTTCCCAACATTTGTTACCCAAGTTTCTAAGTTGTGAACCAAAGAAAGGAATCCCTAGTTATGTGTGATTTGTAAGTCAGGAGTGATCTCCCTCCATGAATGTTTTATAAACACACATTGAACAAACAAATGTTCCACAAATTCACCCTCTTCTTGGTACATAATACAATAGTTTGAGCCATACCATCCTCTACTAAACAAGTTGTCCCAAGTCAATATTCTATTTTCTAGACAAAGCCACAAAAAAAACTTCAATTTAAGAGGCAAGTTCCATTTCCATATTTTTCTATACCACCATTTCTCCCAAAACTCATAAGAGGAATTAGAAATATCATCATAAATAGATTTAATAGTGACTTGTCCATCGAAATTCCAATACCATACAAGTGTATCATCCACCTCTACCAACATGATACTTACATGTTTGAGGCCAACAATGTAATTAATCCAATCTACATCGATATCTTCTTGAAGACCCAAGTCCTCTTTTGTTAACCATTGAGAAGAAAAGGTACCCATTCAATCAAGTCTCTTTGACATGTTCTAGATATTTAAACCCATTTTATGATAGATAGGAAATTAGTGGGACAAATTTTTTATGATAGATAGGAAATTAGTGGGACAAATTTTTTATGATAGATAGGAAATTAGTGGGACAAAAATTACTATATTATTATTATAATTAATAAATTAGTGGCACAACGTTAAATGTCATATGAGAAGGGGTTGGGGTTAGGAGTTGAAACTCCCCCTAACAATATTCTTGCCCACTTGATTTTATTAATTTTGGATATGGGGATCCAAAAACCCATAATGATTGTCATGCATGCAGAATTTGTGCCCCCTAGGTGAGAATGTTCCTCATCTAGACATTAGTAGGGCCCAAATCCACTTCACACATGAGATATGCACCTAATTGACTAATTATGGTTAAGGGATGCACTTGATATTGAGTTAATTTCAGTTAAAATTAAACTAGGTAGACTTAATTTCAATTAATATGGATTTAATGTCAATTAATTTAAACTTAATTAAGTTAAGGGCACTTAATTTTGAGTTAATTTAATTAATTTAAATTATTGTTAGTTAAATTGGGTCTTTGTTTTAGTTTCACTAGTGAAACTAGTTGTCAGTTAATTAATTAAAGGTTATCTTTCATTAATTAAGTGCCCAATCTAGGAATTAGAGTCAACTTCAAGTTTAGTCAAGCATTTTGCTTAATTTAGAGTCTAACTAAGTGCATTAGAGTAATCAAAGGTGAACTTGATTCAATGATTGTGAAATTGAGTTGTCTTAGTGCATGGGACTAATTTATAGGTGATTAAGAGTCATTCAAGGGGGTCTTTGGAGCTAAATTAATGAATTTGAATTAGCCATGCATGGGAAGTGTCTTTGTAGTGTTTTAGAGTCAGCCAGACTCAATTCAAGTGCCTCAATGAAGACTTGAATGAGTCAATGAGTGGTGGTTAGGAAGCCACAATGGTTTGGGAGTCCTTACTCGGTGGTCTAGAGTTAGACTCTTGGAGGCAATTCTAGCTAGGAAAAAGGATTCGAATTGCTCCAGGAAGTCATCCATTCATTGTTGTGCAGGTTGAGGAGCGCACCAGAGCAAGGCTCTGAGGAAAATAGTGAATGCCAAGAGAGAATTGATTGATACTTGCATATTTTTTATGGTGATTCTATCAATTGAACCGAGTGATCAGTTTTTTTGTTTTCTTGATACCTTGGTAGGGATCCAGAGGTGGTCCATGGTTGCTTGTTCTCTATGAAGCGAATTTCCTAGTAGGGCTTTGGTTTGTGTGATCAGGAGGACAATATCTATCCTTGTTTTTTAATGCTATAGTGGGGGTTTGAATTGGTGATTTGACTCGGGTGGTTGGAAGAGTTGATTCAAGAGATCATCTAGCAGGAGAGCGGGACAATATTGTGTGGAGATCTCTTTCGGTTTGTGCTAGGACTTGAGGGAGAGGGAGGAAATACCAGATGGGTGCCTAGGGCCAATGCTCTCAATCTCTCAATGCTCCAATGGGGATTTGAATTGAGAAAGTGACTTGGGAGGGCAGCAGAGGCGTTTTGGGAGAGAAGGACAATCCCCAAAACAACCATAGTTTGTCTTTCTGGGAGATGGGGACAAGTCTAGGAAAGGAAGCATATGATCCATAACATATTTTAGAAGAGATATTATCATACTGGATTCCAAAACCTCAACTCGGGGCATCTTTCGGTAGGAAAACACATGTCAAGTAAAGGTCACAAGCTGGGAGGAAAGTTGTCATGTCGATGCTAGTTGCACATTGCTAAGATAAGTTAATTAACCTTTAAATTGATATGCTTGAATATTATGATGTATTGGGCAAGATCTATGTACATAAATAAATGTTAATTTAAAGATATATTTATCATGTAATAGCTCTCTTGTGGATTAGCAACTTCCCGGTGAATATGTACCTCTTTGTGCTAGTATTGAACTGTACATTTGTAATTGTAAATCTAATTATGAAATATGGTATATAAGTGATTTTATGGTTGATTATGACTGGTATGCATTAATTTTACTCTCAGTCTTTAAATCTAATATATGTGAAAATAAATTGTTAGCAGCAGTGATGTTATGAAATCTTGCTTCTAGTCTAATTAATGGGATTTGCTTGAGAATGAATTGTACAGTAATTTAGTTATGTTTTATCAGTTAATCAAGGATGGTATGGACTGTCACGTGGCTGAACATGACAACCCAATATAATTTTATGCATGATTTAAAATAATATAACTAGAATTTCATTCATGTAACTATGTACAACTTTCATATGTTGGTAGAGGATGCTTCCAAATACCGAAAGAGGCAGAATTAATAGTTCAATGTTCATGAAAAATGAAATGATTAGATTAATATTTTGGACAACCATACAGTATTTATGATTGTTTCCACATATGGCCCATCTTCGAGATTTGCTTATGTTAGAACTATGCAAACTAGTTAGGAACTAGTTGATTATTTTCCTAGTTAAGATTAACCTGACTAGTTTGATGAGAAAACTTAAATTATGAATCAGAGACCATATCTAATTATATGAACTTATATGATGTGTTAAACATAATCTCACCCATCTTTATCTCTAGAGAGAGCCACTACACCCTTCCTTATCAAGTGATCTAGGTTGGGTATGCTACATATAAAAGGATCTATACCCACAAAAATTTGTTTACCGTTCCCCACTCTCAAGGATAAACACCTACCCAACAAGGCATAATACTTGACAAATCCTCTCTGAAAATTGGAAATATTATTAACAAGTTTTCTTATTTTTCTAATCCATTCAACCATTGAAGTTTTCCTCAAATATTTGGACTTAAGGATCTCACTCCAAAGCCCAAACCCAAATAATCCTCTCCAAAAACTTTTAAGGTTGTGCAACACTAAACCACATAAGATTCATGATACCCCACCATCCCAATTTATTCAAAAGAAAAATCCATACCAATTGACCAAGTAGATCTTATCTTTGTCAACAAACCCAAACCACAAGAAATGTATCATCTTGCTTCTTGAAAGGTTGATAATAGAAATTGGAACCTTATCTAAATATAACCAATAAACTAGAATACTGACCAAAACAGATTTTATAAAAGGCAGTCTACCTTTCAAGGGAAGCCACCTAAAACACTAGTTATGAATTCTATTCTTCGCTTTTTTGAACATCCACATCCAATCCATCTTCAAATAATTATTAGGTTTCAAGAAATAGCCAAGGTATTTTAAACTAGTTTCTATAAAATCTATCCTATAAGGAAATATTGACATAATATGAGCAAATTCTTCTTCTCCAACGCCATTCCTCAAGACACTTGTCTCGTGAGGACTAAATTCCATACTTGATGCATCACAAAACACCTTTACTTTCTTAGAGAAAGCTTTCCAATCTTCAATTGATCCATTTCCAAAGAGCAAAACATCATCCACAAAATGCAGACATATGATAAAATGTGCAAAAGTAATCTTAACCCCAGAGAGCTTTCCCTCCCTTTTTGTATTCCCAATTAATCTACTTAGCCCTTCAACCACGAGGAGGAAGAGTAAAGGAGGCAAGGGACATCCTTGTCTTAGACCTCTAAAACTCTTGAAAAGGCCTTTAGGATAACCATTTACTAAAACAACAAAGCAAGTAGAATATACATAGGCCATGATCCAATATGTAACTTCCAAAGAAGGTCGTATCTGAAGAAGGACCATCCTTAACAAAACCCATTCCACCCTATCACAGGCCTTCACCGTATCCATCTTTAAAATTAGTGCAACAAACTTTTTTGTTTTTGCAGAATGCAGACACTCCTAAGTGGCCCCAATAGCATCCAATATTTATCTATTGGTAAGGAAACCAAATTGTTCCTTTGTCGTAATCTATGCCAATTTTGGTTTTATTCTATTTGAAATGATCTTAGTGATTATCTTATAGACCAAATTGAAAAGTGAAATTGGTCTAAAGTCTCGAAAAGATTATAGCTTCTCACTTTTAGGAAACGAGGCTACAAATGTATAATTTAATGCTCTTGAAACATAGCCTTGTGTCGTAGATTCTTCTACCACCTCCAATATCTTTCCTTCAACGCGATCAAAGAATTATAAAAATAATTATGCAGTCGAGACATCTAGGCCTAGAATTTTGGATCTAGTAAACTTCTTCAAAACCTCTTCAATCTCCTTCAAAGTAATTGTCATTCCAATACTTTTCCCTTCTTCCGATTTAAAAGAATTTAGCAAATTGTCTCACAACCTGTAATTGAGAAACAATATTTGTTCTACCTAGATATTTAAAGTGGGATGCAAAATGTTCCAAAGCTACTTTTTCCAAATTTGCTTAGAATTAACCTAGTTCCTTGAGAATCTTTAATATCCCATATTGCATTATAATTTCTCTTATAATTGGCATATTTATGGAAAAAATTCTATTGTTTCCCCCCTGAGAAATCTGGATAGTTATACTTTATCATCATCATCATTATATATAACAAGAACGCTTATAAGTTTATATTAAAAAGGTGCAAGAGCCACAAAGCAAAATTACCTCTGGAGATTCAAGTTTGTTGACCACTAACAACCATGACTCACCTTTGTAGCCTAGCCTACCATTACAGAAAACAAAACTTATCCCATAAATCCATTTGGTGGAAATAGAACTAAAAACAGGCCAAGAAGTGTAGATTCTAACAGAAACACCTAATAGTTTCTTAAACTTGCAATACATAAAACTTACTAAGGAAAATTGGAGAATGACCCTTCTCCAAAAAACATGCCTAGATGTTCGGGTTCATGTTTGATCATGGACTCCTTGCCAGTTAGTTTTTCCATTTGAAATTCAAGCTACTCGACCCTGCTTAACAAATCCTACAGTTTCTTCTCATGTGCCTCATGATAATTGGAAGAGAGGCGTCCTTGAGCTTGACGATCTCGTCGTTCCCTTTCAACCTCAATCTCCAATTGGAAAATTTTGGCATCATAGTGTCACTCAGACATGCACAAACAATTCTTCAAATTAGTCACTTTGGGATTAGTTGAATTTACTTTTGTTGAGAGTCTTTGAATGCCATGAACCAAACAACAGTCTGTGCTACTTACATTGTTAGACATGGAAAAAGGCTTACTATTCATGACCCAATCCTCCTCACACTTGAGCCAATACTTCAAATTACAAGACCCTTTGTCTTTGAATTCCTTTTCACTTCTACAATTGGAGGAAAATACCATCAGATTGACATGCCAAAGATTATAACTACACCTCCCACAATTTTGCATGAGTGGTTCACCATCCTAAGAGATTACCTCGATGGAGAATGATTGAACAGATGTTTGGATATCTATTGCCATCATATCAATCTACTGCAAGTGAGTTTTCCATCCTAAAGTGTACCTATCATATTTGATTACTGATGCACATCCTTCAAACCAAAGAGAAGGATCATTAATGAACCACGTGCCATCATGATTATAGGGAGGTGTCACACTCACTAGAGTTGCACGCATCCATTGTATGTGATCCCCCATGTCATGCCAACAATTGTTAATCATCATGGAATATAATGAATGTAGGACACATCATTATTCAATGATAAGACCCCTGCTAGAGAGTTAGCTACCAAGTTAACCAAGGAGTCAGCCTGCTTATTAAGGCCCATTAGCACATGAAATAAGTGAGAGTGTTGGAAGTGAGGAAAAATAGTTCCAATTATGTTTGGGACTCTATGGAGAGTGATATCTAGAGTGATATCCTGCCTTCCAATCCGGATGATGTTTAAAGAGTCACCAAAGACCCAAATCTATGTAATTCCAAGTTGCTTTATTAATTTAGCCCTTAAAAGAGGGCCAAAGCATTAGCACAACTATTATGCGTCTTCCCAAACCCCAATAGAATTCAATTGTTCTTTGTGCCTTGAGATTGTATAGAATCTCTCTCGCTCCTACCACCCCAGGATTCCCTTTGGAAGCACCATAAAAAATAGACAAAACTTGTGCCAAGATTTCCACGATTCTTCGAATTCTTGATTAGTTTTCTTTAACTACCTTGACTCCACCATGTTAGAATCAATTGGGAAATAACAGGGATTTGGATGCATATTTCCAATCCATTGAATATCCAATGCTGTGAGGCCTTGCATTAGAGCTTGAACATGATTAGAATTCATGCTCTCAAAGAGTAATCCTTTAGCTCGAGTCGCCACAATAGCTAGAGAGGTGGGGAGATTACGAAAGATGAGATTGTTCCTTGCTAACCAAATTTTATAGCTAACTAAATTTGGAAGAGTAAACCAACAAGATTTAAACCATATTTTTCCCTTACCTTACCCTTAAGAGAAGTAGGATACTTCCTTCCCCAATCTTTAAACAATTATGATGTGGACCTTGTAGAAAGTAAGCCATTGCATACTGGAGAGGTAGCGTGAAACCAAACCTGTTGGGAGTAAGGGAAAGCAAAGAACAAATGTTGGGAGTTCTCCGAAGATGAAGCACATAGAGGGCGCCTGAAAGGGTCATAAAAAACCCTTTTGTCTAAATTGACTCCTGCGAGAAGTTTGTTATGAGCGAGGAGCCAATAAAAGACAGAAACCTCAGGAATGCACTTACGCCAAACCCCTTTACAAAAAAATGGTCTAAGTTACCTTCCTAGAGAGAAGAGAGGGAAATATATCCTTGTGCCACTGTGTAATTCGATGTAGATCCCCATCCCCTACTATATTTATCTTGAAGGCTTGTGGGAGATTTTCACTCTAGAAGTAACTTTAAATTTTTATATTTGGAGCTAAATGATCTAGAAGTTCAATTTATTTCCATGTCATTTGAATCCTCTTGCCGAATCAAACCAGTTACAAATATCCCAAATATTTTTAAGTCCAACCTTAGTCATCCATGCATGAAGCTCATCCAATTCTCCATGTTCCCATAAGGCTTGATTATTTAAAATTTTGTCTTTCCAAACACTGTTCCATTTCCCATTCCCTCTAAAATAATTGCCTCTAAAATAATTCCCAAGCCTTGGAGCAAAGAAGCCATATTTGCAACCCATTATGGCGGGGCGGAGGGGGGGATCTAGACATCTTAACCTCGATCCCTCAAATGTTTTCTATTCAACACTTGATTTATCTATGAGTTGTCCTTAAGCCTCCACAGAAGTTTTGCACCAATTTCTAGATTATTTAGCTTGAGGTCTTGAATTTGCAGGCTTCCTTTTCGAAAGGGATATTTAATCTTCTTCCAGCTAGCTAGGTGAAATTTTCCCTCATTATGTCAATTCCCGCTAGCTCACTTAGTTAAGGTTTGGGTATAGTTTTTTAGGCGACCCGATTTCAATACCCTTAGGGGTGACTTAGATGGGAGGAGACACCAAAAATTCCAACCATGTCAAGGGTTTGTGTGGCCCAGGTCGGGTGTGATCCTCAGGTGACGACTTAAATGCCCTTGGGTTGTAGTTTCTTAGCCAATAGTTGAAATGCACTAGCCCAGAGTGATGGGAATTTCTAGCAAAAAAAATCTACCCTTATTATACTTTCCCCATTTCATAGGAACTTGCCCATAAGATCTTGCAACTCATTAAGAATTGAGGGTGGGACCAAACAGAAAGAAAATTGAAATAAAGGAAGAACAAATAGGATAACCTTGACTTAAACTAGCTTCCCCATTGAATTTAACCAAGTCGCACCCCAATGATGGAGTTTTGATTTAAATTTTTCTACTATGCCTGCTCACATACTTCTTCTTGGTTTCCTTCTGATGATAGGAATATGAAGGTATTTAAAATCCTTCCAATCAACATAGCCTGACATACCCAAGATTCGTGAGATTTGGTTCAGATTCGGAACTTAAATGTTCCAACTATAGATTGCACTCTTCTTCTTGTTAACTTTGCTTCCTGATACATAACAGATCCCAACAAGAATTTTATTAAATATAAGAGAAACATAGAGAGTCATTACAATCAATCATCCACTTCTGCTTATTCTTCTTTACACCTTGATTAGAGATACATGTAAGAAGAGGAGCACTGCTCTCTCTCTCTCTCTCTCACACACACACACACACACACACACTCAATACTTTTTGGACTTTATCTTTTTTTCTTCTTCTCAAGGTGTTAGGGTTTCTTGGAGCATTCTTCAAGTCTAGGGTCAAGGTTTGAGTCAAGGTTTGATCCCTAAGGAGGCGTTGAAGTTAGGATTTTGTGATAAACCCTACGTTCTACTTGTTGGAGAGAAGGAGAAAAGAAGAAGCCTTGTATTAGGCCAAGGAGGACTTGCTTGTGGTGAATCTAATCCCCTCCTTTGTCGGGAAAGAGCTACGCACCTTATTTGTTTGGGCAAGTCGAGTCCTAAGAATACATCGTCGTTAAAGTCCTCCTATCTGAAAAAAACAAGGACCTGGAGGTCCGGAGGGCTTGTCCTTTTGAGGGCAAGAGACTTCCCGAGGCACGAGGGGAAGGAGAATTATCCGGTTACCTTTGAGTCGAGTGCCTACCTAAATGCATGCCCTCTACGGTTGGTTCAGTATTAATTCATCGTATGTCATACCAAGGTTTAGGGATGTTGAAGCTTAGATATGGAAATGTGGGTAGCTCGGAATAGAAGGAGATATCTATATCAGTGCTATAACACGCTAACTCACCACTAATGACTGCCTTAGTTCGCGTGATAAGGATATGATAAGGATAAAACACAACACCCTTAAGGGGAAAAAAGAAAGGGCTTCAAAAGGAAGGTTGCTTGCCCGACAAAGGAGGAGAAGGGACCAACCCTTCTTGTTGGATTTTCTTTGGTGGGGCTAGGATTTTTCTTGGTTTCCCTAGCATGTTCTTAGTAGGTTTTAGAGAGCTTGGAGGATTCTACCAATTTGTGATAAGTTGAGAGTCTACAAGCTTTAAATTCTTCTCTCTCTCTCTTATATATATATATATAAAGTTTTCACGTATTCAAAATTGTCTTAATATGGATTTGGATTTTAGCTTTAGTGTGTTCATGATATATATATATATATATATAAAGTTTTCACTTATCCAAAATTATCATAATATGGATTTTGTTTTTAGCTTTAGTGTCTTCATGGTATGGTAATTTTTGTATTGTTAATCTAACATAAGTTAAAGCTTAAATAGTTTAATATTGAAATAATATGATAGATTTATTGTGGTAATTCTACATTAATTGTAATGATTTATGATCTATACATAGAAAATTGTCCCCAAAAATTGAATTTGTTGACATATATTTGGCATCTTCTCTATTGGTTTGTCTAGTATATTAAGGTATATAAAGTAAAATAATATAAATATAAATTTTTATAATTCAAAAACCTGAAATCCAAAACATGATTAACATTTATAAACATTTAGACATATAATTTGTTATTGGAGAAGATGGGATCACTAAAAGCTCATTCATTATTCATTTTTTTAGGTTTTGCAACATCTAAGATAACCAAAATGCCTTTTTCTTTAGGTTTTGTCATGTTAAAGATAACCAAAAATAAAAATCTAATGTTCTCAAGTGGTCCACCTTCCATGATAGGCAAATTCTAACCTTAATGAATAAGGATATTCACATATCCAAGACCAACATAAAAATGGTATACTTAATAATTTTGCAAAATGTTTCACCAAAATAAAAAGAATTACTTAAGAATTTTGCAAAATTAATCATTATAAGAATATATACCAATATATTCAAAGACTTTATTTATGTTTTTTAAAAGTTGATTCAAGCATAATTAGATAATATTTTGTAAAAATGCATCAAAGCTAGCCGACCCAACGGTAAACTGTATACTCTTTTGGATTTTTATAAACCCCTGGTTGGTATTAATATATACTTCTTTCCATTCTTGCAATAAATATATACTTCAAAGCACGCTTGGTGGCCTGACTGCAGTTAAAATTTTGAAGTTAACTGTGACATTAATCTCTGCCGCTTGAAGTTTCAGCAAGGCTGCTGGGTGTTCTGACTGCATATATTTTCGTTCACAGATACTCTAGAACGATGTGGAAGATATTTCAATGTTTTTGGAGAGAAAACGATTCCATGGTACCCAATTCAACAAGCAGTAATCCTGATTTATATGACAATAGTACTGATGAAGAGTTGGAAAGAAAAGCAAGGGCAGCAGAGGAACAAGCTCAATTGCTGTTGGTGGAGGACATGGAATATTTAACAAAATCATCAGTAAAAGTGAATCCTTATAAGAATAGAGAATCAGAATCTGTGAAGATAGAATTATTGCAGCTGAAAGTTAAAAAGCTTCTTAAGGAGAAGAGAAATCTGGTTCTCCAGGTGGCTTGTCAAATAAGAAGCAGAATTGCAGAAAGGTGTGCTACTAATGAAGCTCTTGAGTTGGTAGAGAAAGAGAAGAATGCATTGCAGTCAAGTTTGGAGAAAAAGTTTGATAGACAGACAAAAGAGTGGGAGAATAAGGTAGAGAAAATCAAGATGGAAGAAAAGCGATTGAAATATCGAATGCAAGATATGATAGATAAAAATGCAGGTTTACAAAGACAAGTTCCACATTTGAATAACAAGGAATTTGGCCCATTTAAAAAACAGGTTGGAGAGTCCACTGAGCTTAAGACAAGATTAATGCAAGCTGAGAATGAAATTGAAAAGCTCAGAAAATCCTTGACAGAGTCACGCCAACGAACAAAGCAAGCAGAGGATAATTTACAGTCAATGCAGAGAAGGTGTGATGAAAAAGAAGTGGAAAATTATGCTTTACAGGATTCAGTTATAAGATTGCAAAGAATGTGCAACGATCAAGAAAATATTATTAGTGGATTAGGACAAGCTGCGCTACAAGATACACAACAGGAAAAGAAGTGGAATTATGACATGATCACAAAATTCCAAAACGAAGAACTGTTTAGTGTGAGTACTGCTTCTATGACTTGCAATGAATTTCAAGAAAATATTGGTTCAACTTGTTTGTCAGAGAATGAAGAGCATTGGCCTTCATACTCAACCAATAAGCAGCAATTGAGTGAGGTGCAAGAAGAACTTAAAGTCCAAAATTTGATGTCCAGACTTCTAGAAGAAAAATTGTGTTCAAGAGAGCTTCAAGTGAAACACTTAGAGGAAGAAGTTGTAGCATTGAAAAGGAGCCCGGAGCGTTCCAAGGCCGAACTGAAAAGGCTGCAGAATCTGTTTGGCAGTGCAATCCAGAAGGTTGCAGGTTTGGAATTGGAGGTGAAAGCAAAGGATAGAAGAGTTAAATGTTTAGAGGATGATTGGCAGAGATGTGTAAAACAAGTAGAAGAACTAAAAGAGAAAGTAGAAAAGCTGGATGAAGATGTGATGTTTAAAGAAGGGCAAATCTCAATCTTAAGAGAGAGCCTTTGTATGAAGTGTCTTTGGTCACCTTCTGGCCAGAAAAGGTCCGATTAGGGCGGATGATTATGGACCATTGTGTGGAGGACCATCTGGTAGCGGAGATGAAGATTCTAGAACAAATGAAAGCAGATATGGGCATCCTCGATACCATAAATACTCTTATTGCAACTAAATTGTGTAATACTATTACGCTATATTTACAATTTTATCAAATTCAAAATGATTATAACTATATCTAAAAACAATTCAATTTCTTTTATCATCATTTTAAATAGCAAAACAAAAAAACTAACTTTTAAAACTACAACCACATTGTTTTTTATAAGTTTGTAAACTATTAAAAAACTAAAAAACTGTACAAAGAAGAGAATGTCATCAAGCCACAAGAGTTGAGTAAAAAAAAATTAAGAAAACTGTACAAAGAAGAGAATGTCATCAAGCCACAAGAGATGAGTCCAAATGTCAGTTGCACACAACAGTCCTACCCCTGTTTCTAAAGACAACCACATTTACCATACCTACTTCCATAACTCAGAATTAAAACTATTATGAGTTGTCCCCCATAAGTTGGGGGTTAGGGCCGTCATTGACAAAAGACTGGGTAGCGAAAACTTGCTAAAACAAACTTGACTGTAATTAATCATCGCCAGGATAGAATAACAAGAGGAGCGACCAAATGTTCAACACCTTGCTTCAGGTTTGGAGCGTAGGAGGGCTCACCACGTTCCATCTTGGGGTGCTGGAAACTAGGCAAATTGCCTGCAGCTCGATTCCCTGGATTACAAACCCCTTCAGAAGAAGCATAGACATAGTAGAACGATTTCCGACAGGCTCATATGCCAACAAATTGAGTATAAACTTGGTCTGGTTATCTGAATGCACCAAAGCACGAGTGAAGCGCTTCATCCAACCTTCCATCCTATCCATGCAGCCATGCCAACTGAGCCCTTGTGTGCTCGACTTGAAGCGCCCTTCTTCAAATTCCGAAATAGCCTGGCCAAAAAGGGCTTTCATTTGTCAGAATAAACCTAATGTCCGCGTGTAGCAGATCTGTTTAGTACAAGATGCACAATCATCATTCACCATGGAACCCATCTTTGCAATTAAATGGGTCGTATGGGGCTTGCGACAATGCTCTTGGAGCCTTGTTTTCATTTCATGGAGATGGCGTTGAAACGACAAAGGCATGATCTCCTCAAAGCAAGATTTGGCTTTTTCCTTAGCACAAATTACTCTAGGCATGTGTGGGTGCTTCTAAGGACCATCTTTGGTACTTCTCTCAGTGGTCTTCATGCGAGCTATTCTTGAGAAAGAGCGAGCTGAGGGAAGGGAGTATGACCAGATCATGGCAGGGTTGGGCGATTAGAGGAATAACTTCAGGAAGAAACACAATAAACCCACATGCTTGTGCGAATTAAACGAGAGCCAAATATCCTCGTATGCAGATGTCTCCAGAGAGAGGAGAGGATGCCATGAGTGCAAGAACCGGGACTAAACGGAGTAAGCTATCTACCCCACGATTTGCATCGGGGTCCACTAAACCTCGTCATAGCTTACTCAGTTATTGTCCATAAAAGTTAGACTTACCAGCGTTTGCTTCTTCTCCTGAGTTCGCCGACGATTTGCATCGGGGTCCACTTAACCTCGTCATAGCTTACTCAGTTATTGTCCATAAAAGTTAGACTTACCAGCGTTTGCTTCTTCTCCTGAGTTCGCCAGTCTCCAGACCGACTGTTGATCCCGTCCCATTTTGCAAGATTGTTGGTATTCAAATATGGTATTTGCATTGGTTAGGGTCTTAATTGAAAGCATTGAGATCGTTGGCTTCGGTCACTGCATACCTGGGATATCTCTTACAATTCTTCCATGTTCATTCCTCTTACATACTCTCAATGCTTTCAATTAAGACCCTAACCAATGCACATACCATAAGATTGAACACCAATGATCTCAATGTTTTCAATTAAGACCCTAACCAATGCAAATACCATATTTGAATAACCAATGCAAATACCATATTTGAATACCGACGATCTTGCACAATGGGACGGGATCAGCAGCTGGTCTACAGACTGGCTAACGTAGGAGAAGACGCAGACGCCGAGTAAGGCTAGCTCTTAGTGACAATAACGAAGTAAGCTATTTGACTAAGTTGGGCAGCTTATTTGACGAAGTTGGGCGAGCCCCAGTGCAAATTGTCAGATAGATAGCTTACTCCAGCACTAAACACCATTGCCTGAGAACATCAATATCTTTGATGTGTCTTTCACTTCAGCTCGACTTTCCAGAACAAGCCATTAAACTAACCATCAAATCACCTATGAAGATTAGTAAAGATGAGATAAACTGCCTGCAATGCATCCAACTTTCTTCAATGACCTCTGGGATGCTCATAAGCATGACATTTAGACTTGGCCGTGACACCCAAAGTGGGGATATAAATGCATTGTTTTTTATAGATAACAATTTAAAGTAGCAATTGCCTAAAAAGGTCTAATAAAAAGTAGAAGAAGAAAAAAGGAATTGAAGTGGTTTTGATCATGTGAAAAAAAAGCACCTCTATAATAAGTTTAAACACAATCCAATTAATAAATCAATAAAAAACAACAATGCGAAGCCTTCTAATATATCCATTAAAAATGACAATATGAAACTGACAACACAATGCACAAGCAAAAGAAAAAGCTAAAGAAGACAATCGCATTTACAGTAAAAATCAATATACATGCTCATTAAAATTTTACCACTTATAAAGCATTACCCATAACTTGAATATCATATATTTTAGGACATTGTTACATAGTAAGACACAACATATCATATGTAGGCTTTCTAATTTGTAAAACCTTATAGGATTTAATAGTATTATAGACAAACAAAAATTAACAAAAGTGAACCTATAGGCAAGGGGCCAAAACTTCTATGCATAAAATATCAAATTTGGAAAGCCTTATATATTAGCTTTAAAATTTCAAACATCCAAAGCCACTAAAAAACATAGACATACAAATTTGTTAAAGCATGGATGTTAAGATATTTATCCCCATTCAAGTTTCAAAGAGGTAGTTTCCACATTTAAATTTAACTACCATTCACCATAGTTTAACCACACTTACATAATATGCATATCTACGTGTTAAAATATAACTCGTCCTACTTGCATTAGATGAACAAAAACATTAAAACACCACAAATAGACATAGTATTCAACATCTATCTTTGATACCCTATGCTCCTCAAAGTATATTTGGCAGTTGCCCCTCCAAAAAAGATTTAATTGTCCACTCATATTGGCACACTGCTCTAAATTAAGTTTATAATAAAATGTCATTTTACTATCAAGGTACTTCTCAATAGTAAATGAATATTTGTGGCTTAACAAACACCATTCAAATTACTCGAAGAGTAAGAACTAAGTCCCCATATTTGACTCGAAAGTAGAGTTATATATGGCATCTCTTCAACATCAATGCCCATATCATCATTGGACATGGTAGTCAAACCACCACTAATAAAAGATTGTTCCTTCTGCATTTCATGAATATGATTATTCCACTATGTATTTAGCAATACATATATTTTTGTAAAACCAAACATTGAAGAAAATGTTTCATCTCCACAATCGTCATTAAAAATATACAATTTTACTTTTTAAAGTTAAAAAAAAAACTTTTAAAAATTTGACTTGATGCTTTATAAAATAATAAAGTTTTGTGTTTAACATTTACAAAAAGTATATTATTCTTAGAAGATCTTTGCAACACATACCAAATTATGAAACTTTGACTACGGAGATACCAACTTGGAGATATCTTCTCACACACACTTTAATTTAATTTAAAAAAAATAGTGAACAAATAAATGTTACTCAACCTTATCCTATGATCAAAATAAAATAAATTATAGTTTCATATTGTCATGCATGACCTCTTGAGACTTTTTTTGTGTGGTTTAGAGATTGGAAGGGCAAGCAAGTCATTTTGAAGTGAGCATGTTTTTGTTATTTATTAAAGTTTTAGTTGGACAACAAAGTGGTTGACGCCTTAATCTTTAAATGATATGATAACAACCTTAGGATGTATAACTCTTATAAAAATAAAAATAAAACACATGAAACTACATATAAATATAATCTTATGTAAAAAAACTTGAATTTTAAATGATATGACAAGAAGCTTAGGATGTATAACTCTTATAAAAATAAAAGCAAAACACATGAAACCAAATATAAATATAATCTTATGTTAAAAAACATGATTTTTTTTTTTAATGAAAATATACCACAATGAAATTAACAAAATGGCAAAGGTTTTGTATTTTTATATTTCCCAATAACCTTTGTTTGAGTGGTTTCTAGACAACATGTCTGGTCTCATACATAATTGCAAGTCTCTTTTAAATCATTTCATAAAAATAAATAATTAATACAAAAATTATAATAATGAATAATGAATATAAAAATGTTTTGCAAGTCTCCAAATTAAGTGAGTACTTACCATTCCAAAAGGATCTTTAATTGTCGGTTGGTTGATTGGTCCCATCCATCTTCACATAGTTCATTAACTCGTCATTTACCTTTAGAGACGTTTATAACATTTTAGCTATATGTTTGGAATAATAAAATGTTGTTAGGTATGTATTAAACATAGCGTGCCACCTAAACAACTATAGAAATTGCAATGTATTTTGTCAAATGTGTTTGATCTGATCATTATGTGTTTCTTATGCAGTTGCTCCAATCAACTATGCACATGTATATGCAATTTAGATGCAACAATTTCTCAAAGTAGAGATTTCAAAAACAACTTTACATTCTGGAAATGGGAAAGGGTTAGTTCCATTTAACAGGATAAGGATACAATGTTCATGTACCTGAACTCCCTATGCTGTATTGATATGTTTGCAACACCATCTTTTTCTGTTGAATCCTAAACGATATTATTATTGTTCATTTTGTAATTCGATTCGTATCAAACATGTTTTTCCTTTTTATAGTTGTTACTGCACTAGTTATAACAACACATTTTAGTGTTTTCTTGATGAGATTAGTTTCTTGCATGTCATGTCAAACTATGATGTGATGTTCATTGTAAATCCCATTTGGAATTGCTCTCTTTTTGAAAAGCAACAAGACATGTATAAAATATGTTATGGCATCCCATGTCAAATTGTAATTTGATATTAATTTGAATTTTGAAAAAGTGTTAAGTTCAATAAACTTGTTATGTATTGTGATTTGAACTATTCTCTATCTTTTCAAAAATTGTAGTGTTCCATTTTGTTGTGGTATTAATTGCAATTTTCCATTTATCAATATATTAATGAAATAGTTATCAAGGTATTTTTTCAGTAATATTTATATAGAAATATGATTGTTATAAATAATTTTACATCCCCATATTAATAATAAAAGACATTACCTACACACTAGGAGCACTACATTCTTTTAATCATTTCCCCATGCAACATAAAAGTTAAAAGGATCATATCATTTACAAACATTTATATACACTCCCTCAGTTTAATCTTACATTTTTTGCCTTCTTTTACCCTCTGACAACCACCTTATCGGTGTATTATTGCACCTTCTTGAGGCAATTGCTATGGCTATCATTGTTTAGCAATTGCAACTTACCAAGAATGCACCCTTCACAAACTTTGTTTGGTTGTTCAATCAATGACAAACCATTCACCATTATTTTTCTATGCAACAAATTTAGACAATTGAAGCTTAAATGACCAAATCTTAAGTGACATAACCATGACTGATCTAAGAGGACTGCTTTGAAAGAAACAGACAAATATTTTTGCAACCTTAAAGGGAACATCTTGTTTGGTGTCATTTGGACTTTTGCAATTAGTGTTCTATGTGAATCAAGAATTTCACATGCATAATTTTCAAAATAGAATTTATATCCCTTTTGTAGTAGTTTCCCAATGCTAATTAGATTGTGTCTGAGTTTAGGGACATAATACATATTTGGAATGTATTTATTTTCACCTTACTTAGTTTCAAATTTATGCTACCTTTACCCATGAAAACTACTTTGTTATCATCCCCCAATTTTACTTCTGTTTGCACAAATTCATCTATGTTTGCAAACATATCCTTGTTTCCACTCATGTGGTTACTACAACCACTATCTAAAAACCATACTTCTTTTGAGATTTCTTGTGCACTATTACAAGTAATAAACACTGAATCACTATTTTCAGAGTGCTCTTTCTCTTGAGAAATTTGCATTCTGCCTATTCATATCAAACTGCTTCTTCCTACATTCACGTGCATAATGAACAAATTTTTGACAACAGTGGCATTGGATATGTGTTTTTTCATACCTTTTTCTTTAGTTGTGAAATTCAAGGGAATGTCTGTCACCTCTACTTCTTTTGCTTGCAAAGAAATTGGAATTTTCTCCTTCTTCATGAGATTTGTCTAATCTGCCACCTTCATTGCGATTGTTGATTCTTCCTCTTCCAAATCCTCTTACACCTCTATTAGTGATCCTTCCTCCTCTTCTACTACTAATAGCTTGAACTTGTGATTTGAATGCATTTTCCATAGAGGAACCATTTGACCTATTGAGTCTTTGCTCATGGGTTTGTAAAGACCCCATAAGACCATCAATACAAACTTGAGACAAATCTTTAGATTCTTCAATAGCTACAACAATTGGGTCAAATCTAATAGGAAGACTCCTCAATATCTTTTCTACAACCTTTTGATCATCCAAAGTATCTCCATGAGACTTTGTTTGATTTACTATACTCAATGCACAAGTGAAAAAATCATTTATTGTCTTAGAATTCGACATTTGCAAATTTTCAAAATCTCTTCTAAGCATTTGTAAAAATGTCCAAAATACATTAGCAAATACCCATGGCAGATTTTAAAAAAAATTCTAATGTGCAAATATTGTATATATGGTATATGTTTAGAAATTATATATGGGTATACAATATTCCTAATTATATGTTTAGAATTTGGATTATCTTGGGTATTTTCATAAATGTGAATTGTATGTACCACTCTATAAAGATGGATATGAATTATAATTTTATTGCAAATTTTCAAAATCTCTTCTAAGCTAATGTAAAAATGTCCATGTGATAATGATTGGTTAGTGGGAATAGGAGGAAAGTACCACAAGTTGAGGGGAAAATGAGAAAATGTTATATTTTTTTACATGAAAGAAAGTGCACATGTTTTTTAGTGTGCTCATTAGAAATGTGCACATGTTTTTAACACTTGGATTTTTTTAAAATGCATACATGCTTTTAATGCTTATGTATTCTTTTGTTCATAAAACAAACATTAAATTTTGGTTTAATGGGGAAATTACATAGAAATTGGCTACATGGAGATTTGACAACTTGGCTAAAGCTATTTAAACAAGAAGGACCTACCCTTCCTAAAAATTACATGCATTCCTAAAAATCACATTGGTATGTATTCCAATTGCAATGAAAAAAGGAAGCAACTTTATATGTATTCATTGATAACTTAATATAAATGAGTCAAACTAATGTTTCATGGCATGAAATATAATTCTCTTTCTATTTAAAAAACACACATACACACGCACCCACAAACCTTATAAACATTATAATTGTTATAAAGACAAGAAGAAACATCATAAATTTAACTATGTAAAGACACAAATATAACATTTAAGATTATAATTTTAAACCATCATTAACTAAAGGTAATATAATCAACCTTCATCAACTATAGCTAACTAAAGCTAACTTTTAAATGGTACAATGCAACAACACCAATTATATCAATGATGGAAATCCATATATATCTACTTATTAAACAAGAATCTATACCATATAAATTATTTGTGTAAACTATATAATCAAATATATATTTTATAACTTCAAATTTCATAATATGACATATCACTCTTTTATTTATCTTCAAATATTAAAATGTGATACAACCATTTTTTTTTAACAGAAATAGTAAAAGGAGGTGATATTAAACAGGTTGTGCACAACCATTCATTACACAAAAAGAACCGAGACTGAGAGTTCTTGCTGTTCAAAGGACACAAAACCAAAAATGGTCCAGAGGGGAGACCAAAGAACTCCACTTACAGCTTTTACATAAAATTGATGGACTGTGGTAGTATATACCCTAACATACTGCTGATTTAAAAGTAAACAGAAAAACATAAACAGAGAAAGCCATTAAGGATTTAGCCTGGCTGCTTAACAGGTTGCTCCACCGACTCCTCCTCCATTGGTTGCGCTGCAACAGGGGTTTCATGGGCCTGACTAGCTTGGTTCATATTAACCAAATGCTGAAGATCTTCCTGGATTCTATCCACTTTTCCCATCATCTCTCGAAGGTTGGATTCGGTGTCATCAATTCGTGAGTCATGATTTCTTATTTGATAGGAAGTGTAACTTACCACCTCACCCATATCCTTCACCTCTTGCACCAGAGATTTGTTATCCATTATGCCTATTGCCATCATTTCATATAGGCGATGGATATTCTTCTTCAAATCTACAATCCCTGCATTCTCATTTGCTGGGTTCATGATGCCTTGCCAAGGGGAGCAAGAGACAAGGGCTAAGCGAGAAAGACAATTGATAGCACCTTCCAAATCTTGGACATGTGAACCAAAAAACTCACTAAGGGCCGAGTGAAGAATACTGACTTCTCTCAGGAGAGAATCCTAGTCAGCTTTGCACTTACAGGATAGGGTACCAACAGTTCCTTCCTTCCAGCCAAAGCACTTACAACCTAAAACCAAATTGCTTTCAACTGAGAAAACCTCACCTTCAGAAAAACTGAGCCCGAGTCCCGAATTCAGACGCCACAGAGGACCGCCGTCGCTAGGAGAGCAATGACAGGAGAAAAAGGCAGCAAGGGCAAGCCTTTCTTTCATGAACGCCTTGCAAAAAGGAAGAGACTCCCACGGTATCTTTGTGAGATATCCTTCACCAACTCCTGAAATCACATTCAACAGTGCCCTCTCCGGTGAGAAAACAGAGCGAGCAAGGTTCAGACCATTGTTTCTATGAGCTGCAGTGTAAGAATGGGGTCTGAAAGAAGCCATAGCACAAAATAAGATAGGACCTAGAGCGTGCGAGCTGCAAAGACCATTACTCTGGACAGGACTGGAGTTAATAACGTCGAGAATCGAGGAGGGCGGGAGCACATGCATCGAAGGCATGAGAGGCGGTGGAGCAAGCCAAGAATGCGTCGGGGTCTTGATTAACGTCCTTTGGATCGTGATCATTGCCATGTTTAATGGATCACTTGTGCCATGATCTACGTTGGGATCCCCTATATATAAAATCCCTAGCATCGAAACCTTGGAGATTGTTTCTTTTGAGCATTGGTTAGTGGCCCTTCTATGCAAAAAATCCATTAGGGTATGGGTAAAGGGGGGGAATTAACCCCATTGAGCTTCAAGTGCCCTTGTGGGAGAGAAGCCCCCTCATTTGCCATTTTATCAACGATGACATTGTTTGCTCGAAGAATATGATAAAATTCATAACGAGGAGAGAGCAGAGCGACAACTTTGTCATACAAACGATGACATTTTATCGAACCAGTAGTGTATCCATTAATCATTTTATATATGGCGTGTCTAGAGTCGCCAAAAATAGCTACCTTGTCTAGATTTGAGTCAACGAGAACCCTCAATCCATGCAGAAGGGCTGTCCACTCCGCCTCATTATTAGTCCTGCATACAATTCCCCAAGCATAGGTTTGTTCAATTTTTCCTTCAGGATCCATGAGGATCCCTCCTGCACCTGCCACCCATAAAATGTGATACAACCATTTATCTATTCTATTTTAATAATTATTATATGTTTTCAAACATTAAAATCCAAACAAATCAACCCTACTAGTGATAAAAAAATCCTTGATTAATCTTATCTTAAAAAAAAACTATATAAATAATTTAATACGTAATATTGAACATGTATCATAATTCAATGCCATTTTTATTCCTTTTCAAAGTCACAACCTGAACTAGATCTCTTTTTATTTAATTTTAATTTTAATGTGACACAACCCTTTCTCTATTCCTTTTGAAAGAGGAATATACCATGGGAAATGTTACAATGTTTCAAAATCAAACATATTAAAGATAACAAGTTATAGTTGATAAAGACAATTATTATTTTTAAATTATTATTTTTGAAATGTTACAATATGACATAACATTGGATAAAAGTGTGTTATTAACTTCAAACATGAATTCAAATTGTTAATTTTGAAATGTTACACCTGACATAATATTGGATAAAACTATACCATCAACTTTAAACATAATGTTTTAGATTATTTTTATTTAACTGTTATAATGCAAAATCACACTAAAATTGAAGATATTAAAAAACTCAAACATAACCTCTTAAATTATTACTTTTAAAATGTTAAACACTTAACATAACATTGAAATCAACCAATGACACATATCACCAATAACAATAAATCATAAAAGCAACTATTATATACATATATACTTTTAAACTTATTACTTTTCAATGTCATGCATTATAGCATAACATTGAGATCAACATGTCAAATGGATGTAGCTTGGGTGGTTGGGAGGAATGAATGTTACCCTCCCCATCCAGGTTCTACTTTTGTAAGTGACATGATGCTCTTGTGGAGCCCTTTGTAATAAATGTTGTGAATGATGAGCTGACCATACCTTGATTTAGTTTGAATATCAGGTATTGGGATTTTCCGTGGAGTAGCCCTCTAACAAATGGTGAACCACATTTAAAAAAAAAACATTGAGATCAACCATTATGGATCTCAAATATAAGCTCTTGAACTATTACCCTTGAAATGCCATGGCAACCTAAACTAATAGGAAAATCTCATGAAAATCTCTTTCTTGTTTTGTTGATCTTGTTATTAGCATTTGTTATATGGAATGTTAGCAACTAATTAGCACAACCATATTAAAAGTGGTTTATATAAATCACTGGATAACACTAATATTTTCAACTTTTGATATTATCATTGCATTTAGAGTAGCTAGGTGCTTCTTCTTTTTTTCCCAGAAAGAAAAAAGCCTGCCTTGTTATTCTATTAAGAATCAAAGGACATCATACAATCATCCCACTTTGGGAAACAAAACAGTTCATCCTGTATCGAGATCTGCCAGGGGGAAAGGCAAAACATCAAATAAATGATCCCATCAGTAAACTGTCTCATCATAATAGGATAGTCACCTCATTCACATCTACCGAGTGCCAAAAGGCTCTGAACAACATTCTAAAAGTGAGCACTCTTTTCTACATTACATAATAAGGAAAATTTCATGTAAAGTGAGGTTGATATGGCAATATATCTCACATCATAAAATAATAACATGTCTCATAAAATATAAAATAAAAAACAACATACATCTTTGTTCAATAAAAAATAATAACATATCTAATAAAATAAAAAATAAAATACAACATATATCCATATTCAATAGGATCTAAAGTACAGAGAAGATCAAATTTTTTTAAATGTAAACTTTTTATCATAAAATTTTTATACATTAAGAAAAAATTACATATAAAAAAATTAAAATCTTCTTAATACTTATAAATCTAATTTTAATATATAAACTATATTAATGTTATTATTTTATTATTTGTTAATATAAACTATATAAGTCGTATTAAAAAACTATACTCAATAAAAAGTGGTCTAGATTTGTTCATTTTAACAAGAGATTATTATTAATCTCAATCCTTCAAAGCAATTTTTATATGATAGATTTGTTCATTTTAACAAGAGATTATTATTAATGTCAATCCTTCAAAGTAATTTTTATATGATATTATGAAATTGTGGAAAATTTGTTGTTCTTTTCCCAATGTACAATTACGGTTAATGTTTTCATTTTTATAATATAAGAATGATTTTGTTGACAAAGAAAATATGGAACATTGCAAAGTAATAGAATGGAACATTGCAAATTAATTATGTTTGTAAGATTTTTTTTAAAAAATATAAAAATGTTAAATCAATATGCTTACATGTTAAGTAAAATGGTAACTAATCAAGAAAACACATATGAGATAAAATTTTGTAATATTTTTTTAATTAGGATTAAAAAAAATTCTTTCGATTAATAAGTGATAAAAGTTCGACGTATGCCTTCCGGAAAGTTCTTAATCAAATTTAAAACATATCGTATGAGATAAACCAAATTATAACATGAACATTGGAATATTCAAAGTATGCTCCACATTCCATTCAAAGTTAGCCATTAATATATATATATATATATATATATATATATATATATAATAATTATAAATACAATATTTTTATAATTAAAAAGTTTATGTGAGGTGCTTTGAGGGTGATGTCTAATTCCTACATGTTATGATTTTAATTTTCTTATCACACCTAGAGTAAAGACATGTAATTTTTTTCATACTTAACATTGAGTTGATTTGTGACATTTAAAAATACATTAATAACAAAAATTATATTTTAATATAATTGAAAGTAAAAATAAATTGTTGTGTATAATTAAAATATTTTGTGATGTGTTTTAAGAAAGGTGTGTAATTATTTATGTGAAAGTACAATATGTTAATTAGAAAAAATATTTGTTGCATTGAGTATGTTAAAGCTGGGGTGAATTACATTTACATATGAGATACAAAGGGTGAATTACATTTATATATTAGATACAAAATATTTGTTGTATTGAGTATGCTAAAGATGTCAATTATTTTAAAGATTAATTTTTTCATATGTATGGATTGGGACTATTCCATTACTTTTCCCTTCTTCAATTGAGAAGAATTTAGGATATTGTTTGACCATCTGTAATTGAGAAACAATATTGTTTTGCTTGGATCTTTAAAGTGGGATACAAAATGTTCCAAAGCTACCTTTTCCAAATCTGCTTGGAATTAACTCACTTCCCTTGAGAATGTTTAATATCTGCTAAAGTATATATGCCTAAAGTAATTCACTCCACCTTAAACGTGGTTTGTATGCCTAAAGATGTCAATTATTTTAAAGATTAATTTTCTCATATGTATGGATTTGGACTATTCCAATACTTTTCCCTTCTTCAATTGAGAAGAATTTATGATATTGTTTGACCATCTGTAACTGAGAAACAATATTGTTCTGCTTGAATATTTAAAGTGGGATACAAAATGTTCCAAAGTTACCTTTTCCAAATCTGCTTGGAATTAATCCAGTTCCCTTGAGAATGTTTAATATATGGGTTGCAGTATAATTTCTCTTATAATTGTCATATTTGTAGAAAAAAAAGTATTGTTTCCCCCCTAAGAAATTCAGAAGGCTCTCCTTCATCGCCATCATCATCATCATATATAACAAGAATGCTTATAAGTTTATATTAGAAAGGTGGCAGAGCCACGACACAAAATTACATCTAGCGATTCAAGCTTTTTTACCACTGACAACCATGACTAGCAGTTGTAGCCTAGCCTACCATTACAAAAATAAAAAATTCTCCCATAAATGCACTAGGTGGAAATAGAATTGAAAACAGACTCAGAATTGTATATTTTAGCAAAACACCCAACAATTGCTTTGCAATACATAAAACTTCCTAAGGAGAATTGGAGAATGACCCTTCTCCAATAAACATGCCTAGGCCCGTTTAGGTTCATGTTTGATCAAGGACACCTCGCCAATCGTATTTTCCATTTGAAATTCAAGCTACTCGACCGTGCTTAGCAACTATTATAGTTTCTTCTCCTATGCCTCACGATAACTAGAAGAGAGGCGTCCTTGAGCTTGACGATCTCGTCATTCCCTTTCAACCTCAATCTCCAACTGGAAAATTCTGGCATCATAGTGGCACTCAAACATGCACAAATGATTCTTCAAATTAGTCACTTTAGGATTATGTGAATATACTTTAGTCGAGAGCCTTTGGATGCCATGAACCAAATTATAGTCTGTGCTACTTACATTGTCAGACATGGCAAAAGGCTTATTGTTCATGACCTAAGTCTCCTCACACTTGAGCCAAAACTTCAAATTAAAGGACCCTTTGTCTTTGAATTCCTTTTCACTTCTACAATTGGAGGAAAATAGTATCAAACTGACATGCCATGGATTATAACTCTGCCTCCCACAATTTCACATGAGTGGTTCACCATCCCAAGAGATTACCTTGTTGGAGAATGATTGAACATAGGTTTGGATTTCGATTGCCATCATATCAATCCGCTACAAGTGAGATTGCCCTCCTAAATTGTACCTTCCTTCCTTGGTTACTCCTGTACATCCTTCGAACCAAAGAGAAGGAGCATCATGAACCACATGCTATCATGATTCCAGGGAGGTTTCACACTCACTAGATTTCCATGCATCCATCGTCCATAAGACCCCCCATCATGCCATCAATTGACAATCCTCATGCAATATAATGAATGTAGGACACACCATTATTCAATGATAATACCCCTGCCATAGTTAGCTACTAAGTTAGCCAAGGAGTTAGCTTGCTTATTAAGGCCTCTTAGAACATGAAATAAGTGAGAGTGTTGGAAATGAGGCAAAATAGTTCCAATTATGTTAAGGACTCTATGGAGAGTGATATCCTTGACTTCCAATTTGGAATGGATCGATTGAGTAATGTTTAAAGAGTAGCTAAAGAACCAGACCTATGTAGTTCCAAGTTTATTTGTTAATTTATCCCTTAGAGGGCCAAAGATTTAGCACAACTGTTAGTGCGTCTTCCCAAACCCCAACTGAATTCAATTGTTCTTTGTGCCTTTGGATGATAGAGATTCTCTCTCGCTCTTACCACCCCAGGATTCCCTTTGGAAGCACCATAAGAAATAGACAAAATTGTCTCGATATTTCTACCATTCTTCAAATTCTTGTTTTGTTTTCCTTAACCACCATGACTCCACCATGTTAGAATCAACTGGGAAAAATTAGGGCTTTGGATGTAGATTTCCAATCCATTGAATATCTAGAGCTGAGAGGCCTTCCATTAGAGCTCGAACATAATTAGAATTCATGCTCTCAAAGAGCAGTCCTTTAGCCCAAGTCGCACAATACTTGGATAGGTGGAGAGATTATAAAAGATGAGATTGTTCCTTGCTAACGAAATTTCCTAGCAAACTAAATTTGGAAGAGTCAACCATCAATATTTAAGCTAACCTTTACCCTCACTTTACCCTTAATAGAAGTGGGATCATCTTCCTTCCCCAATCTTTAAACATTTCTAGCGTGGACCTTGGAGAAAGTAAGCCATTGCATACTAGATAGGTAGTGTGAAACAAAATCTACAGGGACTAAGGGCACTCAAAAAACACATTTTGGGAGTTTTGCAAAGATAAGGCACATAGATGGCACTTGAAGGGGTCATAAAAACCCATTTTGAATAAATTGACTCATGTGAGAAGTTTGTTATGAGCGAGGATCCAACAAAAGAAAGAAATCTTAGGAACACACTTACACCATACACCTTTCCAAAAAGCATGGTTTGAGTTACCTTCCTAGAGAGAAGAGAGGAAAATATATCCTTGCATCACCATGTGATTCCTTGTAGATCCCCATCCCCTACTATCTTTATCTCAAAGGCTTGTGGGATATTTTCCCTCCAAAAGTAGCTCTAGATTGTTATATGTTGGAGCTAAATGATCTAGAAGTTCAATTTCTTTCCACGTTGTCCATTCCCCTCCTGTTGACTCAAACGAGTTAGAAATATCCCAAAGATTTTTAAATCCAACCTTAGTCATCCATGCCTGAAGCTCGTCCAATTCTCCATGTTCCCCTAAGGCTTGATTATTTAAAATTTTGTCTTTCCAAATTGGTCTATTTCCCATTCCCAAGGATCCAATATATTCGCCTCTAAAAGAATTCCCAAGATTGTACTCTTCTCCTTGTTAACTTTGCTTCATGATACAGAAGAGATCCCAACAAGAATCCTATTAAATCTAAAAGCAACATGGAGAGTCATTATAATCAATCATCCACTTGTGCTTATTCTTATTTACGCCTGGATTAGAGATACATGTAAAAATAAAAGCACCAATCTCTCTCTCTCTCTTTCTCTCTCATTCAATATTTTTTGGACTTTATGTTTTTTTATCTTAAGGTGTTAGGGTTTCTTGGAGCATTCTTCAAGTCTAAGGTCATGGTTTGATCCCTAAGGAGGCACTGGAGTTAGAAGTCGGTGATAAAACCTAAGTTGTACTTGTTGGGGGAGGAAGAGAAGAGAATACGCCTTGTATTAGGCCAATGAGGAATTGCTAGTGGTGAATCTATCCTGTTGGGTTTTCTTTGGTGGGGCTAGTATTTTCCTTGGTTTCCCTAGCATGTTCCTAGCTAGGGTTTAAGAGAGCTTGGAGGACTCTACCCACTGGTGATAAGCTAAGTGTCTATATGCATAAAATTATCCTCTCTCTCTCTTATATATATATGAAGTTTTCACTTATCCATGGTTTTTAGCTTTAGTGTCTTCATGGTATAGTAATTTCTGGCACTTATATGTATTGTTTATCTAGCATAAGTTATGGCTTAAATTGTTCAGGAAATTAATATTAATATTGAATTAATATGATAGATTTATTGTTGCAATTCTACATTAAATGTAGTGATTTATGATCTAGTTTATGCATAAAAGTTGTAAAAGAAAAATTGAATTTGTTGACATATATTTGCCATCTTCTCTATTGAATTTGTTAACATATATTTGGCATCTTCTTTATTGAATTACCTAAGATGTTGAGGTTGATGCTAAGTGAAATGTGAGCCTAAATATTTATAATTCAAAAACTAATAATCCAAAAACATGATTAACATTTATAAATTTAGACATATAAATTGCTATGATAGAAGATGTAATCTTTCTTTTTCCTAAAAGCCCATCTATTATTCACTTATTTTTAAGATGTCTATGTCTTCTTCTTTAGGTTTTACAATGCTTATATATATATATATATATATAATTAAATAAATGTAATGTTACTCAACTTGTCCACAGCCAATGACAAGGCAAATTCTAATCTAACACTAAGGAATAATGATATTCATATATGTAAGACGGACATCAACTTAAAAATGGGTCACTTAAGAATTTTGCAAAATGATTCATCAACATAAAAATGGGTTACTTAAGAATTTTGCAAAATTAATTATTATAAGATTGGCATATCCATAAGTAAAGTGGTAGGTGAATACTGATAGGCACAAGTTACAACCAACTACTTAAACAAATGCTAAAATATATAATTTTATATCCATTATTTATACAATATTGTTAGAGTTAATATAAACATTGCTACTAATGCAGAGAGCTGCATAGGGTGGAAGAGAAAGAGAAAAATGCATTGCAGTTGAGTTGGTAGAGAAAGAGAAGAATGCATTGCAGTCAAGTTTGGAGAAAAAGTTTGATAGACAGACAAAAGAGTGAGAGAATAAGGTAGAGAAAATCAAGATGGAAGAAAAGCTATTGAAATATCGAATGCAAGATATGATAGAGAAAAACACAGGTTTGCAGAGACAAGTTTCACATTTGAATAACAAGGAATTTGGCCCATTAAAAAACAGGTTGGAGAGTCCACTGAGCTTAAGACAAAATTAATGCAAGCTGAGAATGAAATTGAAAAGCTCAGAAAACCCTTGACAGACTCACGCCAACGAACAAAGCAAGTAGAGGATAATCTACAGTCAATGCAGAGATGTTGTGATGAAAAAGAAGTGGAAAATTATGCTCTACAGGATTCAGTTAAAAGATTGCAAAGAATGTGCAACGATCAGGAAAATATTATTAGTGGATTAGGACAAGCTCGGCTACAAGATACACAACAGGAAAAGAAGTGGAATTATGACATGAACACAGAATTCCAAGAAGAAGAACTGTTAAGTTTGAGTAGTGCCTCTATGACTTGCAATGAATTTCAAGAAAATATTGGTTCAACTTGTTTGTCAAGAGAGCTTCAAGTGAAACACTTAGAGGAAGAAATTGTGGCATTGAAAAGGAGTCGGGAGCGTTCCAAGGCCGAACTCAAAAGGCTGCAGAATCTGCTTGGCAGTGCAATCCAAAGGTTGCAGGTTTGAAATTGGAGGTGAAAGCAAAGGATGAAAGAGTTAAATGTTTAGAGGATGATTGGCAGAGATGTGTAAAACAAGTAGAAGAACTAAAAAAGAAAGTGGAAAAGCTAGAGGATGATTGGCAGAGATGTGTAAAACAAGTAGAAGAACTAAAAAAGAAAGAGTGAGCAAATAAGCTTATACATTTCTCGAGAATCCCGAAGAAAGAGAATCCCGAAGAAAGAGTGAGCAAATTCAAGAGTGAACTTTAAAAGAACCTTGTTTGGTAATTAATTTAACTTATATTTAGCATTTATTTAAGAGTAATCAATCTCTACAAAACTAAGTGGCTGTCTACGTCTATGGGTGTTCACAGGCCAGTCTATGGGTGTTCACAGGCCACTTTACTTCTTTTTTTCATTGGAAAAAATAGTAATTTTATTTCGAAAGAACAAAATTACATTCGCATATGTATAAGAGGCCACTTTACTTGTGGCTGTGTTAGTTAAATATATCAGAAACATAATGCTATTACAACAAATATAAATCAATTTTAACTTCAACCAGCAATAAAAGTAAAAAAAATAAAAAATATTATATTGATTTCATTGAAATAAAAATAATTATGCAGATAAGGATTTAGATATTATCTTAGATTTTGGACTTGCTTGAGCTGATCAACAAGATTAACCCAAGTATAGCAAGTGTGCATGAGGGATTCATATTACATGATCTAACCATATCTTGTTATGCTTAAATGCATGAAAACAATTTGTTTTTGTTTTTTCATTTCAGTTTTTGTTTTTTTGTTTATTAAATAGTATTTGTTCTATGCTTATATTAACTCTAACAATCTGCTATGAATAATGGATATTTGTACAAAACTAAGTGGTTGGTTGTGTCTATCAAAATTCACTGAGCCAATTTACTTATATGTGCTAAGTTTATATTAATTTTATTGAGAAAAACAGTCAATCCACAAATACAACTTTATTAATTATAATGAAAAATATTAATAATTATAAATAAATGAATATAATGAAAAATATCAATTATTCTAAATAAATGAAGAAGATTCAGTTAATGTTGTCGAGGATACTAATACAATAATGCTTACATTCTTGTGAATTAATTAAACCTCATAGCTTCCCAACCAGGTAGTTCTGTTGGTTCCTACATCATTTATCAATCTCATCTGAAAAATTGGCCAGGTCTTCTCCTATCAATATCATCTGAAACATTGGCCAGATCCTCTCTTAGTAGTGCTACTTGTTTGACCCATCTCTGCAACTCAGCTTCCAAACTACTGATCCTTTCCTCCTTTCTTGTAAGCTGATTCTCCAACTCTGACACCCTATCTTCCCTGAGAGCTTGATTGCAAGTGAGAATGCTTTTCTCTTTCAAAATCTCCTTGAGAGTATTAATACTTTTCCTCAAAGAATCAACCTGCCTTTTCAGCCTGTATAAACTCATCTCATATTCATTAACAGCTTCATCACTTAATTTAATCATCTCCATACCCAGCTGCCCACTTCTTGATTCTTCTCTTCTGTGGTACAGATCATGTTTTATGTCTTCAAGTAATTCAGTACACATCAAGCTACTCTCATCTAACAGCTTTAATGCCCGAGTCTGTAATTCTGCAAGCCTAGTCCATATCTCTTGGTCCAGCCTGATCAAGGCATGAAAGCTGCCACTGCCACTGTCACTAACTCTACCAGCTTTCTCTCTACTTCTTTGTCTCCTAACAAAATCTTTGCACACAAGCTGCTGGTCTTTGCAATTGCTCAGCCTTGAGAGTTTTGCTTCTGTGAGCTTGGTGGTACTATCTGGAATTTCAGTCTTTTCCTGTACTTCAGCCAGTAATTCAAAAAATCTCTCATCGCGTACACCAACTTTCCATAATCCATTGGTCATACTTTTTTCCAGATCTTTGAACAAACTTTGAAATCTTGCAATATATTTCTTTAAAGCATGGTTTTCCCTTTGTTTTGCTTCGTAATATAACTTGATTGCCTCTAGATTATGCTCTAGTTTCATGGTTTGTTCGCGGGACTCGACCAAGGATTGTCTAAGAAATGTGATTTCATTCTGAGCAGCTAACAATCCCTTGGGTTTTGCTGTGCAGCTATGCCCACTCGCTGCCATGTTTAGATATGGATTTCTCTCTCTTTAAATTTGAAACTTGTCTTTGCAAGGCAACGATATGCTCCCTATTTTTGCAATGCATATATAATACATAACTCGAAAGAGTGGTGTCCATTCAACTTGATAAAACCGTCCATTAATGGAGTTGTTTGAATAGTAATGAATTTGTTTATAACATTAAGTTATTTGGATTTTTTTTTTTAATTTTAATAAAAATTCAATCGATTTTTTAATTATAAAATTGTTATGACAAAGGATTTAAAAAAATCTAAATCCTTTTATATATTTATATTCCCATGAACGTACATACACTAAATTCATATATATACACTAAATTCATTTTGGAGTTAGGCTAATTTTTAGATAATTGCATTTTGTTTTAGGTAAGTTTGATCGAAATCAGGCAACAAGATTTGTTGTTGAAAATGAGATTTTCAGTGTTAAAAATACAATTTTTATTGTAGAAATGGATTAAGTATCTTTGGGCATCCAAATAATACAATTCCAATCACTAAAAACTACTTTTTCAACAATTTCTACCTGATTTTGACCAAAAAACTCACCGAATTTTAATTGCAAACTGTCCAACTGCTTTCCTTTATTTCTTTATATATAAAGAGCTATATCACCACGTTGAAATTCAAATTCATGGTAAGTAAATAATACAGAAGTTATTTTTTTAATCGGTGAAAGTTAAGTGGTAAAATTTTTCTGAATAAGATGTAATTTTTTTTATTAATGTAGTTTGCAAAATTTTGTGAAGTTAAATTAATCATATACTCAACAATAATATTAATAATAAAAATTTTATTATATTTATTGAATTTTCTAATTTTTGAGTTTATACTTCTAGTTACATGATATAATAGTTTTTTTATTATCATTATTAAGTAATTGTTTTTTTATGAACATTTTCCAATATAATAGTTGTGTGCAAATTGTTTTTATTACATTAAAATAAAATAAAATTTATGTATAAATGATTATCATAATTGTTTTTTCTGTAAAAATAAAAGTATTTAATAGTAGATGATGAAAGTGTCTTTGTGATCTTTTTTTAATATAAATTTTATTTATTTTAAATATTAATTTTAATTTTATGAATTTTGCTTTTGTTAAATATTTGAAAAAGTATTTTTATTATATTATCTTTATTTCTATAAACTTTAATTCAATACTTTTATCTATATAAAATCTTGAAACACTTAATATTTAGTTATATGAAAAACCAAATTCTTTATCAACTAAATTGCAATATGTTTATGACATACAATATTTTATATATCATTCCTTTTAACAAGTCCAAGCTCATACAAGACATTTTAACATTCATAATCCATATTACAATCTTTATTTGTCTTCAATATTCAATTGTCTTCAATATTCAAATTCACAAGAAATAAAGAAGTAAAATCTACATTTTAGGTAACCAAGTGATTAAACTAAAAACATATAAAACCTATTTCAAACATTTTATGAATAGACTGGCCATTCCAATCTCATGATCTTAAATGCATTTTACAAGCTAAGATAGTGCCTCTCTACTATAGATACATCATTGGTGGTGCAAGGAACATGCACTAGCTCAACACAACTCATTGAACCTTGACAATGCTTATACCTTCCATTCTTGGTAATGAGTGATTTAATTAACTGAACACATTATACAATCCCAATAGTTCACAACACTAGATTCAATTTGATTAGATACACTAATGGGCATTTATGTATCAACACACTATAACATGGTATACTAGTTAGTATGTTGATGTACATGCTACCCACCATCCATGGTGCATATATTCAACTTAAATGCACCATAGAATTGAAGAGGCAATTTGAATGGATTTCATGGTTCATTATCTTTGACTATATGCCCCATATACATTGTGAGTAACACTAACCAACATGCTTATGCTTAGTTTTGTTGGTGTATGTTCCTTGCACATTTAGTAGTGCACCTCTAGGTAACCTAAATGTAGTGAAATTTATGTTTGGAAAATAGTTGGTTAAAATGGTGCATTCAAGTCAATTAAATTGAGTGATATAATCTAAATATAGTGAAATTTCTATTTGGAAAATAACTGGATAAAATGGTGCATTCAAGTAAATTAAGTGATGCACATGCAAACAAAAATACTACAATGCACATATTTTATTACATCAATAGATGTTTATATTTTAGAATTTCGGGTGGAGTAGCAAGTATGATTTTCCTATATTGCAAGAGGATGAGACAAGTGAATTGTCTATATTGATTTTATGGGCGTCGTTCCATATTAAAAAAAAAGAATATACAAAATAACTCGTAGCTGATGCATGGATAACTCAGAGCTCGTGCATAAATACTAGACAGTGGCAGAAAACCCATTTAACTAGCATAAGGTGGGTGATAACAAGTAGTTAAGGCATAGAAATGAGTGATTATAATTGTTAACACCCAGAACATACCCAGGTTGTGGAAAGTAAATCTCGGGGTAACATCAAAACCGCTTTAGATTGTATTTCTGACCCAATACAATCAAAGAGGGATCTCTCACTATTTACAAGGTTTTCATACTCAAGATATTCAATCGACGACAACTAGAAGGTCATATTTTTGAATAGAACAAGTTTGTTTTTATAAAGTTTGGTGGGGTAATCAAAGGGAAAACCATTGGGCCATGGGGTCTGCTATTAGAGTTGAAAAATGGTTGTGGGAGGTAGGAAGTCCGAAAATTAATAGACAGAGGCAAGACAGACACCGTTTCTTCAATCTGGAGTAATTAGCGAATGGATTAGCAGACAGAGGGAGATGGCCCATCTAACAGAGCACCTGGTTAAAGTGAATTCTGCAAGACTTTAGAAGAAAATATTTGAAAATGCTTGAACAATGGACCTAGAGCATGCAAGATGAATTCTCGTCCATATACACTAATGCCCAAACATGAAAAGCAAATACACACTGGAATGAAAACAGAAAGACAATCACTTAAAGGAAGTTACTTATTAAAGAAAGAGATAGCACATGAATCTCTGCCATGAGAGTTTATCATTCCGTCTCTGCAATTTTTCTTCAACTCAGAAATGTAAACACATTACAATGGAGAGCCCCTGCTCTTGAAAAATTCCCAACCCTTCTTCCCTCTATTGGGAACCTATTTATAATGCCTCAGACCTCAAAGGCTAATCCTCAGAAGTGGCTATGAAACTGTTTATAGTCACAATCAAAACTTAACAAATATAGCATGGTACTTCTGCCGCGGTTTACATATATTTGAAACATACATCATGAAGTTAGTGCGCGTGCTCGGTTTGGGTGACAGCATGACGTTTCTGTTGTTGAGCTTGCTGATCTTGAGAACGATGTCTTCAGGTCGCTTTTCAAGTGGGTCATCACTGACTGGGTTCGAAACCTCTGGCCGACTTGTCAAGTCAACAACATGTTTTTTCTACCTCTCTTTTTGTGTCACCTCCGTGCTCAAAGGCACCTTTCTGCATGGACGCAAACTGGAAAGGAAATTTATGTCCCCTCCTTGCTCAGCCTTCTTCGCAGCCCTCCCCTCTTCGAGTAACACTATTAGACAGGGGGCCTGGAAGAAGGGCTGTATTGCTTATGGCAAAGACAAGCCTCTGCAGNTCTCCCACAGGCAATACGGTGGAGTGTGCCTGCCCCCCCCCCCCCCACCCACACCTTTGGTAAGTGGAATTCACAAAGAGGGCAGTGTAGGAATTGGACCCTTGATGCTCCAGCCCAAAAAACCGCTCCCACAGAGCGCAGCCCACGACTACCCTCTTGTGTAGAAGCTTCAGAGGCAATGATGGTATCAGGGACTCTTGGAAAAACAATCATGGGATGTGAGTATCCAGGCAATGCGCAGCTGGGGGTGTGGCTATCAGAAGACGAGTGTATCTCTCAAAGTTCTTCACGTCTGCGCCCCGATGGTTGGTGCTATCCTTGGTATGAAAAACCAGGGCAAAAGATGAGCGTGGAAATGAGATCACCAACCATCAATACACATAGATGGACAAGCTTTTTGAACCAGATTGCCATTGCCAATTTCTCAAAACCCTAGGGACTTGCAGCAGAATGAAACTTCGGGTTTTGCCTCTATAGTAGCTCATGCCATGCATTTCAATGGCTTTGAAGGTGGTGTTATATAAGACTAGGGATTGGACTCTGTGATGACTGGTCAGCATTCTCGCACATTTCGTCGTCGAGTAGCTTGGTGGTGACATGTGTGAGGGCATTAGTTGAGTGATCCCTTACTTGTTGGAGATCTGGTTACGCCGCCTTATCTATTGCGACATTTCACTATTTGTTGTGGAAAATATTTTTGTGCATCACCATGTATGGTCGACCCTGGGCTTCAAGGCATATGGACTGGACGTTCTCATATTCTTTCGCTCCTATGACGCAAGAAACAAAATGATCCTCCTTGTCGTGCTTATCTTGCTTCACGTGGAGAGCAGATTCGTTGTTCTACTTCATAGATTCCCATGATGCTTTGCAGCCTCCACACACCAACCACACAACGAATATCTGTCTTTGGGTGACATGTCACCACCATGAGGACGATTTTTTTTGTACGCATGCTACAAATGGCATCGAGGAGATTGATTAATCTGCCGTGGAGGCATATCGTGCATGGGAGCGTCCCTTTAACTGTTAGATCGACCTTAAAGCAACCCTTATCGTCCTGAGATTTTATCGACCATTCGATCTAGACACCTTTCACATCCATCATCCACGTGCATTTAAATCCAAGCCGTCGATAAACAACCCTTCATATCAAATTTCTACAACATCAACGTGTACAGCTTGGTTAGGGGAGATCGACCTCAGCCGTTGATCCATGATCAATTTTCATCGGGACCTTCCAATCATGAGAACCTTAGCGCTCCGCCAATCATTTCTTATTTGATCGCCTGGGCAAATTCTAATTGCGGAACGCTCCTCATCCGTTGATCCTCCCAACCCCTTATTCTTGATCGTAGATCCTTGCGGCTCCTACAACTTTTCCCAAGTTGAGATCTTGACATCGCCCGTGCTAGTTCAGATCGTGGAATTGACTACGACCGTAGATCTATTTCTACCTTTATCTCAGCCGTCTGACCTTTTCTTCCTTTAACATATTCTGTGATTCGAAAAAGTTTTTCCCTTCGTGCATGTTCATCAAGCGGAACCTTTTAGGGTCGTCGATCCGACTCTGCATCTTTCTTGACCCTCCAATAATTCTCTTCTTTAACTGCCTTCGCAAATATAAAGACCGAACCTTACCTTGCATCTCCCACTGGCGGAATGTCTTTCTATCGTCAATCTACATCACCTTGCATCTGGACCATTGAAGCTCGACACATTTTATGCCTATCCCGCTGCTACATGTTTCGATCTGTAGCCTAATCTATCTCTGTAGATGGGGATCCACTCCCTATCCGACGACTCTTGATGACAAAACTTGTTAACCAGATAACCTGAAAAGTGCTCCTGCAACATTTCTCAAATAAGATCATCTTTCAAACCTTCCAAGTCTATGATTCAAAAATTCGAACATAGTGCTAACAATAACTATGCATGAAGAACAAGTAACATATAACTTGTTCATGGCACTTAACTTGTAGCCTATCCTTGTTCTCCGAGTATAAGTTAAGTGGTTGTACTAGTTTGTTAGTAAATATTAATAAAGCCTCAATCCACTTAATGATATGTAATTGTTTTAGAAGCACCATTGCATTTCATAATGTAAAGAACATGGAAATGTAAAAGAGATATTGTAATGGAATTAGTTTTATTGTGAAAGAGATATTGTAATGGATTATATTATTTCTATTTTTAAGTCGATAGGTGTTTATATCTTTACGTCGATAGAATTTTTTATTTGAGATTTCAGGTGGACTATGACCTATGCTTTTACATCTACGGACGAGGATGAGACAAGTGTACTATCGAAATTGATTCTATGACAGTTGTTCAAAATTTGAAATAAACAATTATATATATATATATATATATAAGAATATAAGAAATAATTGGTAGTTGATGAATGGATAATTGGTAGCGATCCATGGATAACTCATAGTTGATGAATGGATAACCAAGAGTTAATGACAGAGAACTAGAAGAATGTGAGATAAAAATTTAAAAAAAACTGATAGTTGATAAATGGATAACATGAAAATTGTTGGTGATAACATGTAGCTAGGAATAGATAACTTAGAGTTGAACCCTTTTAACTAAAATAATATGAGGAATTAAAAAAATTCCAAATTGTTTCCCTTTCCATCTGATCTCTCAACCATTTGATCCCTATTGGCTTGATCCAACCACAAACTATGTGGATGTGCTAGTAGAATTTTGGGGTGGAATACCATCTATGTTTTTCCCACGTCGCATGAGAATGTGACACGTGTACTATCTAGATTGATTCTATGGCAGCCGTTTAAAATTGGTAATAAACAAATTTTATAAAAATATCTCATGCGATAAATGCACTTAATGGCATGGTAATGTGTCGTCTGTGTGACAATGGAACTCCATATAGCAGTTGGGAGTCGAGCTAATGTGCACAAGGTTTAGTCAAACTCCATTTTGTAGCTAGGAGTTGAGCTAATGTGCAGTTCGTATGATAGTGGAACTCCTATTAAACTCTTATGAACTCCTAATAAACTCCTCTGAACTCATGTGATAATTGCACTGAGTGGAATGGTAATGTGCAATAACATATGACTTATTAGTGGCACTTAACTTGTGGCCTATTGATGTTCATCGACGACAAGTTTAGGATTTGTGCTAATATGAAAAATATGATATAGCTTTTCATTTATTTATTTTTCTTATAAGTTTTTATGTCAATGAGACATTGATCATGAATTATATTCTGTGACCGTGGGAGGCATATGAGAGGAGTGCGAGTGGTTGATTCTTGTACTATATTAAATAGATCACACATTCCTTCTTAATGGACATTGACTTTATTTAGTATTGTGAGGAGGTTATATCCCTTAAAGATAATAATTATTTTTTGGTCTATTTGGTTCATCTTTGAAATTAGGACCAACATGAAGGTAAGTTGGGTTAGACATGTAGCTCAAAACTACAATTGATAATGGAGCCAATTTAAAAACCTACATCTTAAATTAAAAGAATTAGCAAATTGGACTTTATCAAAATGTCACCATGTCTCTAAGTTGTGTGTATGCCTTACCATGGAAAGAAAACTTACCAACCTACATGTTAGATTGAAAGAGTAGCAAATTGAACTTCCTCAAAATTTCATCATGGTTATAATTTGGATTTCATTGACATATATCGTTATCGTTTTGTTAGCATGTATCTTGTCCAATGTGTGTGCTAGATGGCAAGGTAAATTGATACACTAGAACACAACTCTAAAATAAGGCCCTCATAATTATTACATGTTACATTCAAAGAGTAGCAAATTGAACTTCCTCAAAATGTCATCATGGTTATAATTTGGATTTCTTTCATATCATTTTATTAGCATGTACCTTGTGCAATATGTGTGCGCTAGATGGAAAGGTAAATCTATAGAGACTAAAATACAACTCTAAAATAAGGCCTTCATAATTATTTCGGCATCATAATGTCTAAAAAGATACAAAAAGATAGAAGGGTTTCTAATTTTCTTGATAGTCACAACTTACAATAGATCATTGGAGATGTGATGTGATTTGACATTAACTACTATCATATATGATGTACACTTTTGTCTTCATGGAGAGTGATGTATAATGATTTGCATGAACATTGTTATTATTCATGGAGTTTTAGTTCAAGTCCTCATCATTGGGGATGTGATGTGATTTGATATTAACTACTATCATATATGATGTACACTTTGACTTCATGGAGAGTGATGTATAATGATTTGCATGGAGATTGTTACTATTCATGGAGTTTTAGTTCCATGTCATGGACTTGATGCATATGTATAGTGAGTTCCACATTCAATGACATGATCCAAAAACAATAGTGTTAAGATTGGTAATGTTTATGAGAGTGTGGGAAATGGACAAGTTTGGAAGGAATCAACAAATAGCACAATTGGAGTATGTAGGTATTGTGGGTTTAGGAAGGAGAACATCAACATTTAGAAAGGATCTAGATCGCAAAGGATTTTTGGAGTGTGCCTCTTATAACATGTTTAAGGTATTTTTATGTGGAATTGGTTTGTGTGGCCTTGAGTTAGTAAATTTAGTGCACTACCAATGTTTTGTGTTATGTGTCTTGTGCCTTATCATGGTATTAGAGAAAGACTGGCCTTAACTCCCTCACGGGAGGCTTAGGATAATTAAGTTCTTGTGATGAGTGATTCTTTGTACAATTGAGAATATAGTAGACAGTGTAAGGATACCATAGCTTGCGAGTGATGTGTTTGATTCGTTGAAATGTATGAATGGTTTGCAATTGTTTTCATGTTGTAGAGCATTTAATTTATGATGTCAAGTGCAATAATGTGTTATTGTGTTGGGCACCATATAGTAATAATAATAATAATAATAATAATAATAATCTATTTTTAAGGTCACCGCCAAGCGAGACACCAAATTGGTGTATGAGACCCCCTTGTTTGTGGGACAAGGGACCCCCCTCTGCGCAACGATTTAACTGCTAAAGTCTACAGAGGTGTACATACACTACCCCCCTCTGGATTTGAACCCGTGACCTCCTAAGAGGAAACACATGCTCTTAACCATTAGGCCCACTCATATAGTGTTAAATGTTAGCCTAAGCAATTTGTTGGAAGAAGATTTGTGGAGTGGATTGTCCCATGGTAGTGTGCAAATCGAACCGATGGCTACAAGAAGTGCATGAATCAACTACTTGAGACATGTATGGCCAAGTTGAATTCCAAGTGTGAGTTTGGGTGGTTTCCAATGAAGGAGAAATAGAAATATCCAAAGTGATTAGTGGGAGAAGTGATGGTGGAGTCATCACCTAACAAATGGCTCCTCTATTCTATTGAACATTCTTTAACAAGATCCATTCTTTGACAAGATACACATCAGTGATGTGCATGGATTTGTGGTGTTTTTAGTAATCATTTTTAACCTGTGAATGCTTAACAATCCTTACACATCTACTTTTATTGAGTATGCTTATTGTGTGAATTGGGTTCTTTGTAAAGGCAAGCGGAGATCTATGTCTACATACTTACAACTATGTAAGAGATTGATTTGAGTATGAAGTGTGGATCCACTTGTAATAACTAAGATCTAAAAATGCCAACAACATTGAAAGGAATCGTCCAATGGTAAAGAGAGGCGCAACAATCATTTGAAAATAAGATTGACAACAATATGATGAAAAAGGCAAAACCTGTAGGTTGTGTTTCCTAGTGTGGATGAGCATAAGACTCCTACATGTCAAGCACTACGACGATGAAGAAGGTAAGGATAAATGTTTTTCATGTTGAGAGGACAATTGCATGCAAGCTAACTAGAGAAAGAGTTTCACATCAATCAAAGTGTGAAGTGCATATGATTCGCACTTCAAGGTTCATAAGGATCTGAATAAAGCTCGTCCATATGATATTTGCGAAAACAATATACAGTTTCTGGTATTTTGGGGTATGAGATAGATTGATGTCTAAGTTTAGAGTATTTTTTTTTATATCTTTTGGCATCAGTATTGTTTTGAAGATGAGCCAAGTCATTCTTGGTTTTTCTTTAGGCATCAGTATTGTTTTAAAGATAAACCAAGGATGACTGAAAAGTAGACACCAATCTATCTCATACAACAAAATCTCCATAATATGCCATAAACCTCTACTGCAAAGTCAGCCAAAATTATATAACAACTGACAAAAATCGAAAAAAAGAGCCCTGAATAAAATTTTGTGGCCTTCTCTGCTCCACAAAATTCAGTGTCAGTCGCCATTATAACTCACGCAATCGCCATTTTCCTTTCCTGCAACTTTCCTATTCAACCAGCTGCACTCACGGACTTAGTAAGGTGCTAACCCAACCCTGAATCTTAACCCTAGTCAACAACAATATAAGTTGTGGACCTACACGAAATCTGGTCTTTGTCTTTGTCTTGCCTGGCATTTTCAATCTGTGCGCGAGTAAATTGATTTACAGACATGGCGCTGTCCCCTACAGCCTCTTGCCTCGCCTTGTTATCTTTTCAACAACAGTCTCGTGGATACAGGGTCGGGGGATCGATGCCAACGAACCAATTTGCAGGACATAGAAAGGGTCTTCGGATTAAGTGTATGGCCGATGTGATTTCACAAAGATTTTGTCATGTTTTGAATTTTGATAATCTTAACAGGTGTTTTCTAATACTTTAGCAATTGCTCAATTGCTCTCTCTGCATTGGATCTCATTTAAATTCTATTAACATTAATATATATTCTTGGATCGTAGCCTGATCTTAAGCCAGGTGATGTGCTTCCAAGCCAGCCCCAGCCACAGCCACGCAAGGTAATAATCAGTATTTATTTATATTTTTATAAATCAGATTTAAGATAGTATTTATTTATATTTTTATAAATCAGATTTAAGAGAGTAATAGGGTTATATATATATATATATATATATATATATATATATATATATATTTTGAGAATCATACCATGTTCAATTTTTGCTGGGCCTTGACATAAAGTAAGTTCAAGGACCCGACTTTCTTTGTGAAAAAGAAAAAAAAAATTTCAAATCAAAATATTTGCTAAAAATATATATTTTTTACTTCCCAGTTGAAGTTATAAATAAATAAAAAATAAGAAGATTCAAAAGATTATGAATTATAGTATTCTTGAAAAATGAAAGTTCCTTGATGAGAGGAAAGCACTGTTTTACTGATTAAGTTTTTTGATGGGAGGAAAGCACTGTTTTACAGATTAAGTTTGTTTTTGAGTTGAACTCTTGATTTAGTGAAAGGATAAGTTTCTTGATGGGAGGAAAGTATTGTTTTACAGATTAAGTTTGTTTTTTAGTTGAACTCTTGATTTAGTGAAAATGATAAAACCAGCATAGATCCATCTTAAATTCGGATCTATATCAGAGATCCAGTTTCTTGAGTTGTATTTTTTTTAATTTTAAAGAAATAGATTTCTGTTGAAGTTTTTATTTTGTTTTTTTGATTTTTTAGGCATTATTTTTCATAATTTTTTCTTTTATGATCATACATGTATTTTTTATTTTATTTTATGAGCTTATAAATATTTTTATAATTATTCTTTATTTTAAGTAACTTTATGTTACAACATTTCCCCTATTATGAGGTGTAAAGCATCTAGCTCCTCTTAATACAATCAAAATGATTTTTTAATTTTAATATTTTATTCATTATAGATTCAAGAAGTCAAATTTATGATTTGAAAAATAAAATTAGTTCAATCTATCAATAATTTTGAATCTTCCAAAATGAAATTAGTTCAATCTTCCAAAACTTGTAGTTTTTTGAATTCTTTGTTTCAAAAAACAAAAGTAGTATACCAAATCCTGTTTCAGTGTTTAGTTCTCAAGCATAAAAATAGTGATAACTGTTTTAAAAAAAATGGTTCTCACTTCACATATACTTGAACTACCTTGACAAGACAAAGAATTCTCAAAAATATCTATCACAGTTATCTAAATAATTCTTGCAGTCCTTAAAATGAGATATATATATATATATGAAGCTATCAGCAAGTCTGTAAATCTAGCTATAGAATATATTATTAAAACATGTCACTGATTCAAACCTCAACTTACTAGTACTCCATATTTATATAAATGCATCTACAAAATAATCATAACATATTACAACACAGATTATATATATATATATATATATTTATTGCAACACGGATTATATATATATATATATATATATATATATATTCAACTCACATATCCAAACATGTACGTTTAGCTAATTAATGTTTCAGAGAATTCTTTTGTCTACTCCATTAAAAACATATGTTTTCTGAGATCACAGATTCAAATCTAAATAGAATAGCATAGGGTATGTTCATAACTGGAATCCTTTGTCCATAAACCAAGGATCTCAAATATCTATTTAAGTTAAATAATTATTAATAAAATATTCTAAATATGATTTTGCAGATGAATAACAGCACCGATTTTCGTGATATTTTTGCATTTGGAGGCCCAGCACCGGAGACAATCAATGGGAGACTGGCCATGCTCGGCTTTGTGTCGGCTGTAGGAGTGGAATCGGCAACGGGTAACGATATCTTCTCTCAGCTGAATAACGGGGCCGGTGTTTCGTGGTTTCTGCTAACAGCTTCGGTGTTCACTGCGGCGTCGCTGATTCCGATGGTGAAGGGCGTGACGAGGGAGAGCAGATCTCAGGCTCTCATGTCCTCTGATGCTGAAATGTGGAATGGTCGCCTGGCTATGCTGGGCTTAATGGCGCTCGCTCTCACTGAGTACTTTAAAGGCGGCCCGCTCGTTTGAGAAAGCTGTTATTGGGTCTCCTGTAGCGTTTTTTAAACTTTCAGAGCCATATTTGGACTTCAAATTTTACAGAATGCTGTAACTCTGGTATCACATTTCATTTGAATCCATTAAGGTAGACTGGGAATTGAATATTGATGTTCATACCGTGTGCCTTTCCTACCTAAAAGTTACAGTGAATATGTTTCTTCTTACAGATTAGTACAGATATAGATTTTCACACAAAGAATTTGAATAGGGTGGAAGAAGATGGAAAATGAAAATCTTTTTTATTATTTTAGTATAGTCATATATAGAAATTGAATAGGGTGTTTACATTTTAATCTCTACTCATATTTTATAAATCAAAATTTAAGATAAAATTATAATAAGAGTTGTCCAAATAAGGTTATAAAAAAGTTTAAAAATAATGAGGAGAGTGCTAAAATAAGGTTATAAGAAAGTTTAAGAATAATGAAAGATGGACAAGATATAAAAATTGTAATATTAGAGTTAAATAAGGTTGCTTCTTCTCCTCTATCTTTTTGGTATTTACATGGATAAGCTAGAAAAGTGTTTAGAAGAAGCAGGTTGGGCACCTACAATCTTAGTTGGGCAAGGTGTCCTTCTGATCTCTATAAACAATTTAATAATTTTTGTTGTAATATGGGTATGACTATTAAAGTCGATAAGACATAAATCATGATTGTAAAATCTAAGAAAGACACCTATGCAAATTTTATTTATGATAATAGAAATCTAGAGGAAGTGACTTTTTACAAGTATCTCTTAATTGATATTCATCACAAGCTCAATTGGAACTATAGCATTGAGAAAAAGATTAATGGAGGGTAGAAAGCTTATTTTGGTCTTGAAAATAACTCTAAATCATCCAATCTAGTCATGTGGGATAAAAAGAAGTTCCTTTTTGAAACTCTTGGCATCCTTGTTATCTTGTATGGTTGTGAAGTATGGGGGTGCAACATTTCTAGATAATCTTGGAGGAAGATTGAGCAAATCTAGAAGCGGTTTATAACTTATAACCTCAAAATTAAAAGCAATACGTCTTATCCTATTCTCCTCATAGAAGTGTTTATTTCCCCCATCCAGAGCATGGCTATGACTAGTTACATGATGTACAAGCATAAGATAAATAACATGGGAAAATAGAGACTTCCTAAAATTGCTTTAAACTCAAGTCAAAACCAACTAGGCCTCAAGCGGGGTTGGTGTAAAGATACCACGGTTTGGTTAAACCATTGGGGCATTAATGAAAACTACATCTTGCAAAACATTGGTAATGTCAAAATATTATTACTTCCAAGTTTAAAGAGAATTTTGGTGAGACGAAAATCTAGCGGTTAAGAGAAAATTAAGATACTATAAGGAGGTCATTAATCATAATTTGGAAGATCGAAGTATCTCTAGGTAGTAACTAGCTCTCGGAAGAAAATTAATATAGCCAAGATTAGAACGAACTCTCAGGAACTCCATAGCTAAACATGGCATTGGTCTATTCCTAAAACTCCATGGGCGAAAAGGGTTTGCCATGTGTGTGAGTCTTAGAGAGTTGAGGATGAAAATCAGTTTCTCTTAGAGTGTCTTACTTACACCTACATTAAATCTAAGTTTCATAGTATTTGTTACGATAAAAACCTTTATAACCTCTTAACTTGCCAAAACTTGGAAAGCTTCTTGGCAAGCTTTTTGAAAAAGATTTTAAAGTAAACCAACTATTGTCCTTCTTAAGGTCCCATAAACCAAAATTGGTGGAAATTATCATCATCATCATTTTTATTTATAAAATTTAAGTCCTTTTTTATTTATTAAAATATGCAAATTTTAATTAAAAAGTTAAATTATTAATATTACATTATATTATTTTTTCAAAACAGTTTATAATTTTTTATATATATGAAATGGTTGTGAGTCGTGACACATAAAAATTAATTTTTTATTTTTATTTTAAAATATATATATTAATATTTGTCAAAATCTTATGAGGAGAATTAACCTTATGTGCGGTAAATTCTTGTTTTTGTTGGGAGAATTTGTAAAATTAAAATCTGGAAGGAAGATAATATAGAAGATTTCTCATTTTGGTTTTCAAAACTCAAGCAGATTGTAGCCTGCAAGCCTCTATATTTTTTTATTGTAATGCTTTCCAGATCAATGGAGGTCCTTTATAATACAAATTCCTTGTTATTGCTTAAAAAAAACATTAATTTAAGCTTTAAGAATATAACAAATGAGCTCATTTTGTATAATACAGTGGGACTATAAAATAAGCAATATGATAATAATCTTGGAAGAGAGGGAAGCCGACCAAGCTGCAAAAGGTTTAGATTTTGTATGTCGTATGTCAGTTTATTGGTATTTATACGCTCCAAAACTTGTGATTAGGTTAATCATAAATAAATAGTTATAGTAACGAGAAAAAAATTTCTGAAGTTTCAGGTTGAAGCTGGAAAATTTTTACTGTTTGGTCGTGTCCTTGGACAACGAATTTAGAATTACGTTAAAGAATTTGGAAGTTCTGGTTGCAGGGATTTTTTGAAAAATAGTACACAATGTTGAGGTTTTTTGGATTGAAACCGAAATCATTTTGTTCAAGTGAAAGCAGTTGCATAGTACCAAATCCAACGAGTGAAGGAAAAATTATGGATGGTACTAATGGAAGTTGGCCATTAAGAAGAGTTGAACGTTTGCCAAGCGAGGCAGGGAGCGAGGTAGGAGATAATTTTTCTTTTGTTAGAGATATTAGCAGAGATGGCGATCTTATTGAGGATAAAAAAGTTCTGTTTCAGCAACTAACTCCATCATCATCACCATCACTTGTGAAACACCATTTTTCCAGTGAAGAACAAGAATCAGAATCTTCACTCTCATTGAATTTGAGACAAAATAAAGAGGAAGAGTATGATAGAGAAAAGCTTGAAATCAGGTGGGCTGAAGCCTTTCATGATAAGGTTGCTGTAGATACATTTATTGATGAAGAAGAGTTGGGAAGAAAAGCAAGATCAGCAGAGGAATTAGCTCGGTTGCTGCAGTTGGAGGAGATGGAATTAACAAAATCATCTTATGGTGATGCAGGTAGTGGAAAGGGAGAAGTGGTTCCTACTAAGGCAAAATCTATGATTGTAACTGTGGAGACATTGCAGCAAATAGTTAAGAGGTTGCTTGATGAGAAAAGGAATTTGGCTCTTGATTTAGCTTGTGAAATCAGAAGTCGAATGGCAGAAAGATCTGCTGCAAGTGAGGCATTTAAGTTGATTGAGAAAGAGAAGAAGGCATTGCAGTCAAGTTTAAAAAAAGAGTCGGATAGGAGGTCAAGCGAGTGGCGAAATAAGCAAGAGAAGATCAAGTTGGGTGAAAAGAGATTGAAAGAGAGAGTCAGAGAACTTGCAGAGAAGAATGTTGCTTTGCAAAGAGAAGTTTCACATTTGAAAAACAAGGAAACCAATTTGAAAAATCAGCTGACAGAGTCTGAGCATTACATGGATAGGCTCAACATAAAATTAATGTACGCTGACCATAAAATTGCACAACTAAGACAAGCTTTGACAGAGTCAAAATTAGAAACAAAGAAAGCAGAGGATACTCTACAGTCGATCAAGAGATGTAATGATGCAAAAGGCAAGGAAAGTTATGGTCCAAAGAAATCATTTGCAAGGCTTCAAGGGTTGTTGAAGGATCAGGAAAGGTGTATAAATAGTCCATTATGGAATGCTGGGCTAAAGGGTGGTATTAATAATGATATCCCACAGGAAAATAATGGACACATGGCAGCTGAGTTTCAAAGAGAAGAACTGATAAGGGTGAGTGGTAGTGCTAATCACCATGCTCTATGTAAGGATAAACTGAATAATTGCAAGAGGACTCAAAGTTATCATGAAGGTTTGAGACAGGAGGAAAATACTCATGGCCTCCAAGGGTTTAGGCTAAGAAACAGAAGAGAGAAAGGGAGCGGTAGTGACTTGCATGGTTTAACCAAGCTTGATGAAGAATTATGGGCTTGTCTTCATGAACTACAGACTCAATCATTGTTACTGTTTGATGAAAATACCCTCCTTTGTTCTAAGTTACTGGAAGCCTTGAAATATAAAAGTAATGCTGCAATGGTCAATGAACAAAATAAAAGCAATGCTGTAGTGGTTACTGAACATGAGATGAATGTACAAAGGTTGGAAAGGAAAGCTTATTTTTTCAAGGAAAGTGTCAATATGGCCCAGGGTTATTTGAAAGAGAAAACTCTTCTTACTTGCAATGAAGCCCTCCGACAAGACACGAATGGGAAAATAGATTCAGCTTGGCAGTTGGAGCAACAGTACTGGGAGTTGAGTGAACTGCAAAATAAGCTTAAAGCCCAAACTTTGATTTCCAGACTTGTGAGAGAAAAACTGTGTTCAAGAGAGCTTAAAATGGAGCAGCTGCAGGAAGATGTGGTTATGATGATGAGGAATCAGGAGTTTTCCAAGAGTGAAATCAAGAGGCTGCAAAATCTTCTTTATAGTGCAACGGATTTGGAGTCTAAAAAATAAGTGGTTTAGAAGGTGACTTGCAGAAACGATTGAATCTCCCACTTGGCAGTTACACCAACAAAAGTTGAATCCCCTCTGTGCCCCTACCACCTAGCAAATTTACTCCCATCTACTAATACTACTTAGTTAAAGAATCTGTCACATTATCTTGATTCCTAACCTTGAGTATTGTTACCTCACTAGGCTCCACACCTCTTTGGTAGAGTGGATTTTCACCTTGATATACTTTGTTTATTGATGAAGTTTGGGATTTTTTATTTAAAAAAATCAAAATTTTATAAGTATTTATTTATTTTAAAAAAATAATTAAAAAATGTTAAACATATTAAAAAAAATTGAAAATCTAATTCTACATATAATTATGATGGATATACATATTTTCTCAATTTCCAATAATAAAATTAAAACATATATAATTATGATAAATATACATATTTTCTCAACTTTCAATAATAAAATTAAAATAATAAGATTCTTTTTAATAATAAGTAAAAATTAAAAAGATTTTTTTTTAAATATATAACATGATTGAACCAACAACAACGTAAAACAATTTAATAAATTTTATTTAGATAAAAACATAAGCCATATACAAAATCTTAGCACTTGTACTTTGAAAAAGGTTGTATTATGGTAATTCTAATTATAAATGTTCAGTGTCCAAGGTTCTTTTAAAGTAACCATTCACTTTAAATATTTAAGTGAAATGTTTTATTGAATGAAAGAAAGTTTGTTGAATAAATATGGGGTAGAATTTGAATTTTCCTTTTTCTTGTGAATAAAAGTAGAATTTAATATATATATATTTTAATGATTTTTAAAATATATAATTTTTATTTATTAAAGAAAAATTTTCAAAAAAAATTGAGCAAGTGTCATTATTTATCATAGTTTCTCCAATTATTAAAATATCTATACAAATTTTGTGATCATTCTTTTGATGAAGTTTTATTTAGAGGTTTTTCCACCCATTATATGTTAGGAGATAAAAAACATAAAAAGTATCCAATTAATGTCTACTTAAACTAATTTGGCTTGTCAAACATGTGTTAAGTCCTTTGATAATAGAGGGAAACCAACTCTTAAAGGTCAAACACCTTCCTTCATTATTTCTTTTTATTAGAGGCTTTAGATGTTCTAAGCGCTCCATTAACAATATTGTGTCTTCTATATTGAACTTTTTTCTCTACTTTTTATATTTTCTTTACTTTTTGCCCACATTTGTCATACTAGTTTAAGGAGGAAGAGACTATATACCCCATTCATAGAGTATGAATAACCCTCTCTTATCTATGTGTCGTTTTATGTCAACCAAACTTCATCTTATTTGTCCTTCCATGTCAATTGTTGATAGATTGCTCAAGTCAACCTATCCAATTTAGACATACCTTAAACAAACATTGCTTAATTCAATGTATTGTTAAATAAATTGATTCAATGTTTTCAAAAGATGTAACCATTGTTTATGAGTTACCCCTTATGCATTGTTTGATTATAGATTCAAATATCCCATTATTATGTAACCAACGGGGGACAATATAGATTTCATGAAGGTGGTATTATTCATGTCGGTGGAAGTAAATTTGTTTTGTTTCTAAAGTCAAGACTATAGTCTCTAATTTTATATTATTTTATTAATTATTTTTCTTATATGGGATTGGTTTGAACAGATGATCTCAGCCTTGAAATGGTGCCCAAGACATGGCGGTTGGCTAAGATCATCATGCATTTATTAAGATCATAGCATTGCAAGAGCTCTCATTAATTAAGACCAAAACCACTTTCAGGTGTCAAGTAGGGATAATGTTCACGATGATCTATGGTTAATTTTATTGGAAAATACATTCATTATTTATTTTCAATAATCCAAGCTACATGCTAAATGACATTAAACAACTATGTATAGTGTATTATAGGCTTTTAGGGAAAGGACGGTATTTTCACATGGTTAATGGCAAGATGCTGAAACTTTCTCCTTGACAACATAACGTTTTGGATTTTTAAAAGATTTGTCTGCAATGGCACATGAAATAATGAGCATTAAAAAGCTCGGTTGAAATAATAGAGGTTTCGACTTTAAATGTTTAATCTTTGCGTGCTAAGCAAGTCACAATTGAAATCATGGGAATGGCAGGATAAATAAAAGGATGACCAATGGACTGTTTGCGATAGTTAAGTCAGCTCAAAGCATAATTAACTTGTGAGACTTAGAATTTTGAATCACTAAGAACATCGATGTGAGATGCAAGTTTTCCACATGACATGGCAATTTAGTGGGTTATCCATTGCCATTTTTGGCAAAAAATTATTGTTACAAATATAAAATCAAATTTTATATCTTTATCGTGCCATTTCCCTCTGTTTCTTCATTGAACCATTCCTATTAAAATGCAATGCAGGAGACAGGTCAGTAGTAAGACTTCACAAAGCCAATAGAGATGAACATGTGAATCAATTGTTGTGGACCAAACTTGTAGCACCTTAATTTTATCGATCCCCTTTGAACCTCTAGAAGATTGAATAATAAAATAGAGTCAAGATGCATCTTTGCTTGAATGTGAACGCAAAAATTTGCAGATTGATTATAGGTCGATTACTATCTATAAAATAACCTCCTCCTTTGTATTCTACAACAAGCACCTTATACTTTTGATTGATTTTGGTTGACAGAGTTTAAGAGCTAATAAGTAAAGATGGTGGTTGGGAATACAACAACCAAATGTGTGTCTTAGGCAGAGGAAAAGAGACTGTGGAACACCACGGTGAAAGACAACCACAACTTCTTCCCGAAGGTTGTGCCTGAAATTTTCTCTTATGTGACTTGCTTTGAAGGAGATGAAGGCGTAGGCACCATCAAGGAGATTGGTGCATTCTACAACATGCTCCATGATATTCTTATTCAAAAACATATGCAGGTTGCATACATATGACAACAATTAGTAACTCGCCTTAATCCTCAATGCAATCTTATAAACTCAAACAATTTTTGGGAAATTTAATCCTTGGAATTCTTTATTTTAGTCGTTAATTTCTAGTCCACGGATGTAATTTATACAATTCCTTTAATGATATTAAAACAAAAATAAATTATCAAGCATATATTTGATAGTGGAATTATTGCTGGTTTGAATTATTATATGTTTAGTGTTAGTTTTTCAACATTTAAGCTAGCATTATGTTAAGATCTTTTCACTGAGAGAATAACAAGCACAACAATAACATAAGCACATCACAAGAGACAAGAGACACAAAGAGTTTTCCTCGGGGAAACCATAAAGGAGAAAACCCCGCAACTTCCTCTAAGATAGTATCACCACAAGATGTGAAACCCAAAACAGTAAGATGCACTCTCCACACAGCAATAGCCTTCTGTCTTCTGTCAAGCCAAAGTATTTCCTTCTCCAAAGGTGCGCCACACTTGAGAGAGAAAGTGATGTAATTCACAAGTGACAAATAGAGAGACTCTCACTCTCTATTTATATTAGTCCATTCACTTGAATTACATTTTCACACGTAGGCTCGACCTAATAATTACTACTCGAGCCTACACCTTAATTAGTGTATAATAACTCAAGTGCCCCGAAACTGTGGGGACTTACCTAATGACTTGATATGACTTGATTACATTATTAATCCTCCCGATCGGAACATCGGGGCATGACCACATGACTCAAATACATAATAGAAACATCCCGGAATAAACATCGGGTTACAATGCATAGAAGAATACATTCCGAAGTTACATATACATCAACATTTAGTTTCAATTTGAGAGTTTAATTGTGCAAGCTGTTCATAATTGTTATTGCCAATAGAGTTTTCTCCAACAATTAAAACTGGAATAACTCATTAACATGGAAAAAATAGACATGCATCCCTCTACATGGATTCATGTGGAGCAATTCTCAATTTTCATTTGTCCTCTATATAAGCAATCGCAATAAATTGTTGGAGTTAAAGAGAAAGTTGGAATTCGGAGAATTGATGTACAACATGACAGGTTTGGATGCCCTTAATTTACTATCCCTTAATAGCTAATATAGGTAAAACTCAATTAGGTGTAATAAAAGATGGCAAAGATAAGCTATCAATAAAACCCTGACTGCACCTGAGTGCAATTTATGGAGGACAGATAAGAGTAACTCTCATACATGCAAAGCATTATATCTTACATTAGAAATCAAGTTAATGGATTAACTGAAAGAAGTTGGTATTTTATTGGGCACTTATAACATACACCGGGTAGCCCACGCCACCAAGAAATAAGCATTTAAGGGCATCTTAAATGTTGTATAAATGGAATTGAAAAGTGTTGAAGGTGGGTATTGATTGAACGCCTCTATGAATGTGCTTAAATGCAAGGGCTAATAGTAAAATAAAGAGGGGCTTCGGAGTCACTGCTTACCTACGATGTCTCTTACGATCCTGCCACGTTCGTTGCTTTGTTCTAAATGCTTTCAATTAAGACCCTAATCAATGCAAATACCATACGTTTGTACTCCAACGACTTCTCATTTTGTTTCCACCACTTGGGAGCTATGGAACATTATAAAGTAATCGTATAAGCAATTTAATCTACAGAGAAACCTCCATGGTACTTAATATTGGCTTCCAAGTTTAAGAGAGATTGTGCAGTATTTGATGACATTCAGTACAGATATCTCTCCCATGGTTAATATATACCTCAAACTTTCACCAACATTTCTCTATATAATATGAGTCTTTCAGAATTCTCACATGAATTTATAGGTTAGATTGATTTAGATTTGCTCTCCCTAGCCTATGGTCATTTTCCTTTCAACCCTAGTAGACCCCTTGAAACTCTAGTTTTTTTGCCAATGAAGTGATCACTTGAAAATCTTCACTACTACAAAATTGCTAGTTTACTGTCAAGTTAACCTGCAACTGCATGTGGCAATGTCGGGGACATTGCCACCACATGGCTCTTGTTTAATAAGAGGTTGATTGCCCAACTTTAAATGTTTAACATTTTCTTGGCACCCTGTCAAATGGCTTAATGTCCATTTGTACCTTTACTCTCATATATTTTTCATCATCAATAAATTAGGTCATAATACTTTAAGTTCCCTAGTCATAGAATCCAATTTGTAACTATTCATCATTAAAAAATTCTTAGGTCATAGTGCTCCAAGTTTTCCACTCCTGAGAATCCAATTTGTGACTATTCATAGTTCCAACAAAATGAGCAATGTTGTTTTATTTATCCAAATTAAATGAAAGGTAAGCTGTAGGCAAATCAATAGAATGGTTTGAACTTTGATCCACAATGTGTTGAAACTTGAAACAAAGACCACATTTCTTCAAAGATACTTTAGTGTGGTTCCCACCATGTGAAGAGGCCTGGCATCATTTGTATTTGAAATGGCCAAAATCTGCCATATACTCCAATACCATGATTTTGTTTGCCATAACACTAGGTAATTCCACCAAATGATGATATTTGTTAGATCTTAGGAACACTCTTATATACTAGAAAATTTGTTAATTGAATGAAAATCTATTGATTTTACAATTGGTTAACTGAATGAAATTGTAGATGCTTTAGACTATTTTGTAAACGCATAGTCTAAAAATTCTATAATTTGAGTTGGAATAGATTGATTTTTCCAACATGATTTTGATAAAATCTAGCCCGAATTTTTTAAAATCTAGGTTACATTTGTCAAGTTTTGGAATTTTGGGTGCCTTGGGGGGTTTCGAGGGTGCTAAACCCATTTCTACCATCAAAATTGGGATTAAAACGTAGTTAACTTCTGATTCTGCAAAATAAAAATCGCTGAAATCGAGAAAAAAAACCATCCAATCCAAATTGCCAAATTTTTAGACATCTCCTTTTGTAATTAGAATTTCTTCGGTATGCAGTTCCAGACAAGTTTCTAATATAAACCTCTTAAAATCACAAAAATAAACTATGTTTTCAAATATTTTTTTCATAAAGAAAATAACAAGTTTTTGTATTAAAACTGTAACATAATTACAATCGGATAGAGAGAGGTTCTTTTTCAGATTCTGCCCACTATAAAAAAAACTTTATAGTCATAGCCATACTAGCTTTACATACATTCAATTCCATTTTCGATAAGATTCAGCTTACAAGATTCAAAACATAGTCCTAAAAAATTGGCCTAGTTTTCAAAAATACAACACAAGGAAAATTGTTACCAATACAAGGTCAAATGTCTGATTTTGGAGTTATTTAAACTCGCAGTTCACTCGATTCGATCACGTTCCCATTTAGTTGCTCCTCAAAAAGTATGCATCCATGCTTAGCATCATTGGCCTTTTTTTTATAGTGCATTCACTTCACTATTGTATTCCCTGTAAATATGATGAAAAGTAGTCCTTGGGAAAGAATTCAATAGACTTCTAACTTTACTCAACGAGTGAGACAAGTCCAGTGAGTGAATGTGATGCACATGATTTACCCAATCTATGATTACTTTGGAATCCCCCATAATCTGATAGATATGCAGGTTCTTGTGTAGTGAAAACCGAAGAATCCCCCATAAAGCTATCAGTTCCGCCTTTGAATTTGTTCCAAATCCCACAACTATTCTTAGTCTGAAAAAATGGTTCAAATGCAACTTAATCGCCATCCCTGCCCCACACTTACCTTTTTGTTCAGCCCCGTCGAAGTACCCAGTTGCTACTGATCTTTCACTGACAGGAGGATGAGTCACTCTGACAGTATAGTTCTTAGTTCCACAACCAAACTCCTTTAACCTAGTCAAAATATTAAAGCAAACCTGAGAAACACCCAGTTGATTCCCCTGAAAAATAGCAAAATTCATCGCTCACCAAATTTCCCACAAAGTTGCAAAAGGTGCATCCATCAATAAAGGATGAAGATCGTTCCATCTAAGAAGGTTAGCCTCCAAATTAACAAACTCCCACTTAAAATAACCTATAAAATCAATATGAGTGCATTCGAGATATCAATAAAAAAAGTAAGACTCACCAAAGATATGTTCCACTGTCTCAAAGGCTGCACAACAAAAACAACATCTACCCGGCCTAGTAATTCATCTTTTCTATAAACCTTTCCATGTCAATATTTTCTTCTTTAATGTCAGCTAGATGAAGCACTGGATTTTGGTGGGGAGCTTTCCCTTCCACACCCATGGCATTCACCAAGAAAGTGACATGTGCAAGTGTTTCTTTGTAAGTGCTTTATAATCCAATAGAGCAGTGAAATATCCATGTTGTTTGTTCGGGCACCACACAATGCTATCACTACATTCAAAAAAAATATTCCTGCCAAGGTTCAACTAGAAGTGAAGGCCTCCCATTCAATAGCCCAATTACCATACAAATGAAGGTCTTCAGTGGAGAACCAACCAATGGCATGCTCCCCAACCACCTTTATCGCTTGTTTGATCACTATAATGTTTCTTTAGCGGAGATATCTGATAAGATCCACTAAAAGAGCGGATTTATCTAATAGACCGATAATGGGGTCAATCCCGATAAAGACTTGAACACCCCTTTCGATCAGCCATCCAATATTTCGTGTAATAAAAGGAAGCACCTTTGAAATACTTCTCCAAATCTGAGATGTTGTTGCAAAAGTCTTACAATAATTTCTAAGCCAGATAGCCAATTGAACATTCTTCAAATATTTACATCTAGCCACTTTACCCCATAGACCTATATCAAAGAGACATCGCCAAAGGATTTTGGCACATAGAGCCTGATTGAAAAGACTCAGGTTCATGATCCCCCAGCCACCAAGGGATTTCGGTTTGGAGTTAGCATCCTTCTAAGCAAGTTGGTACTTAAATCCTTTTTGTTTACCAGCGCAAAGTAAGTGGAAGATAATTTTTCTCATGCCATCAATAATTCCTTCGGAACTATAAATAACGAGAACCAATACGCCATAATACATTGCAAAACAACAGTAATGAGCAGTAACCTTCCTGCAAGAGAAAGCCAGCAAGAGGTCCACATGTCCATCTTCCATCTCATTTTTTTAAGGTTCAATGCCCAATCACCTTTCTTATAGCCATTAGGTTTAAGGAAAAAACCTAAATATTTAAATCCCTTCTTAAGGTTTTCCATCTTGAATGGAAAAAGGAGCGATACATAATCAATAACCTCCTGATCATGACATTAAAAAGAGAAACTTGATTTAAGTGAGCTAAGTTTTATACCTGATTCCCCGCAAAAAGTTTCAATGATATCCTTCATTTGTTTCCAATCTGCCACAGTACCATCCCCAAAGATAAGGATGTCATCAACATAGAGAAGATGGGATAATATTTGATTTCTAGTCACCTTGATCCCAGTGAACAATTTATTCTCCTTAGCATTAATGATCAGTCGACTCAACCCTTCGATTGCCAAAATAAAAAGATAAGGGGACAATGGGCAGCCTTGCCTAATACTTGTGGACCCTTTAAAAAACGGAGAAGGTGATCCATTAATCAAGATAGAGAAGTTGGATGATTTAATACACAACATAATCCAATTTGTAATCTCCATCGACAGACCAACCTGAAGAAGAATAAGCCGAATAAAAGACCACTCCAGGAAATCGTAGGCCTTCTCCAAATCCAACTTTAATAGAAAAGCAGAGAGATTCTTCTTCTTGACAAAATGTATGCATTCCTATGCAATGCCCACTGCATCCAGGATTTGACAATTTGGTATATTGTTCAGTAAAAATATGATTGCCCAAGATGGGCTTAATTCTCTCCGCTATAATTTTGGTGATAACTTTATAAAGCAGGTTGCACAGCGAAATAGGTATGTAGTCATTAAAAATGACATGTCTATCCTTCTTAGGGATAAGGATAATGTAGGTCAAATTTAAAACGTCTGGAACCACCCCCAAGCGTCTAGTGGCTTCAACAGCCTCAATGATTTCATCACCCATCAGTTCATAAAAATGCAAGAACTCGATAGTCCAACCATCTGAGGGACCGGGCTCTTGTCAATGGCAAAACCCTTAAGCACTTTTAGAACATCAGCTGATGACATGTCCCTACCAATCACCTCACAATATTTGTTATCAAAAAAACGAGGGCAGTGTTTAATAGTTTTCATCTGATAAAAAACATTAGTGGTATTGTTGTATGAGTGTAACTCCTGAATCACATTGAAGCTCATCCCCAACATCACCCATTTCTCAAATAGTATTATTAAGTCTTCAGTAAAAGGAGTTATTGTTTCTTAATTATAAGAGAATTATATCTTTGCGTATTCTCTTCATAGAACCTGCTATCAATAGACGGATCATCTACAAGTTGAATTTCCTCCTCAATATCCGCAAGAACCTTATTGTTTTCAATTTTCTTTTGTTTTTCCCAGTTAATCACATCCTTTTTCAGAGACAAGCTTGTTTACTATGTTGTGCATCGGGTTCAATTATCGAGCAGAGGAGTCATTATTGTTGTTCCAATTTTCTTTGGCCATAGAGTTAAAATCCATATCTCCCAGCCACACAGGATTAAACTTGAAAGGATATGTGATAATACTTGTATCGAAATCCAATTGCAAAATTAAGGCCTTATGGTTAGAAAAACCAGTCGAATAGTTCCATAATCTGTATCTACCCAGTCTTTCACAGAGATCCTTCGCCATATACAACCTATCAAGCCTCCTAGCAATACCCGCAAGGCCAAACTTCCCATTAAACCATGTAGGAGCTAAGACCGCAAAGGACAATATCCAATAGATTGGCTGCCTTAAACATGTCCAAGAAAAAATCCGCTAATGGATCCATAACTTTGCCTGCGCCCGAAACCTCACCAGGTGAAGCGGTTAAGTTTAAATCCCCTACCACTATAAGAGCAGAATCCAATAATAATCCCAATGAGGCCAATTGATCCCAAAAAAATTTCTTGTTTGTGTAAGGTCCGTAAATATTTAAAATATGAACCATGGATGAAAATCCCTTCGACTTACCCTCCACAATAATACCTGCACAACAAGAGAAAGCTCTTAGATCAACCACTAATGGATTCCATGCAATCAATGTCCCCCCCCACCCTGAGTGTCCAGTAGCATCAAAAGCACATACCCTCCAACATGGTTTGATCCTTAAGATATAATCACAAGCAGAAGAAGAAGACATCATTGTCTCCTGTAACATCACAATCCCTGGTTTCGAAGTCTAAATAAAATGTTTCAAAGCAGTGTGTTTGGAGTCACTACCCAAACCCCTGATATTAAAAGATGTAATGATAATTTAAACACCTCGAAAGGGGCCGCTACATCTCTAAGAGCCCGAGTCGGAGAGCTGGAAACAAGTTCTGAGGAGCCACATAAACCTCTAACCAATAATGAAAGAATAGGTGGATTAAGATGAGCACTGTTGAAATTCGAGGGCTTCCTCCCAAGAAAAGTGATACCCCTACCTCTTTGGGTTTTTTTTGGGTTTTCTAACAGATACATTTACAACCCTGATGGAAGGAATCGGAAAAGTATCTGGATTCTCCACTTCCTCCGTTGCATAAATAGGAATAGTCTTAAGAGACGCAAAGGAAACCCATCTATTAACTTCAAGGTGAATAGGAGAGGAATCAGGGATTGAGAATGGGGATAAGTTTACTTCTAATGCCATCAGACGAGTAGTGGGAAGGGTTAGGAAATCCACGTCTACTTAATATACATGAAAACAATGTTTTTCGCGAGAGACATTGTCTTAGTGTTTGACATATTTTCTTTATTTCTTATGGCAGTTAGAAAGACATCCAGCTACATCCATTAGGGCACTGCTATGTGATGTCACTTGGTTCACAAGGGCTACAACACCAGTTGGGTGACCAAGTTCGGTTATGTCACTAAGGAGGGGATTTGTTCATATTTTCATCAATTTACATATGGTTGCTAAATACATCAAATTTCTATATAACTTGCCTCAAGCGGTGATGACTTTTACAACATGATACTTTTCTTATGCTTCGTTAACAGTGCTCCAATAGCGTTTCTTATCAGAGTCCATTTTTTTTCTTCTATTTCATTGTTGGTCGGATCCAACAACAATTTTTTTATGCAAAGAATCTACCTCTTATATGGGCACATGTATTTTGTTCAAGACCAATTTAATGTGTTTTCCCCAAGTCAATTTCATTGTGACAGAGATGAGTTTTATGTTTTTAGACCAGTTTCATTATTTTTTTTGCCAAAGAGTTGACCTCATCTTTTCTGCCTACAATTAGTATTTTACCTGCAAATATGTACAGTTCAAAGAGGGAGAAATGGGACCAAAAGAAAAATCAGAATTGAAATGAAACTCGAAAAAAAATTGACTAACAAAATGGTGTGAAGTGGGTGCACTCAATTGAAGCAAAGTCCCTGTTACCGGTTGAAATGGTAGGTAGAGCCACCTGCAAGCATATGCAGAACAAGTGACCACTGTCACCTTAGTCACTTATCCTTAACTGCTTTGGAAGCCTAAGCCTCCTAGGGGGGGCCCTATATTGACCCTGCAAAAGACATTAAACACAAAATATCTTCCTTCGAGGGTTGTAAATGATCAGTGCCTAATGGAGTCTAATTCAAAAGTGAATAATGTGCCTCAAGGATGATTTAAGGATTGTTATTCTAATTATGATCATGCAATTATCTAGTTATAGGCAACATATAATTAACCCAAATAATCCAAATAATCAATTAAAAAATGCAAATAACAAATAATATTGTGAAATTAATTCACAACATAATACTTCACTTGCAAATAATAACTCAAAAAAGCAATTAAATAACAAATGATAATTAATAACAAAATATAAATTAATATATATATTAATAAATACTATTGGTTAAACATGTTAGATATCCAAAAATAACAACTAAATTAAACCAAATATAAATAATAATTCAAATAAAGCATATAACAAAATAACATCCAAATCATTGATTAACAAATAATAACTAAGAATCAAGAATTTTATAAAATAAAACTTAGTAAATAAACTAAATATCATATATCATTACTCAATATGAAACATAAAAAGTTAAGGCATTTAAAAATTATACACCATTTAAGCATTTGCTTATTATGAATTTTATCATGTTATTTTGTAACCTAGAATAAAAATAATTCTTTCATTCACGTTAACGTGTGAGAGAGATATGTAAGGTTTGGAGATGTGAGAGGTTGGGAGAGAGGACAGAGAAAAGGAGCGCAGGTCAGCGTGGAGGTAGATGAGGAGAACAGTCGCGTGAGGAAGGGGAAGATAGAAGGCTACGAGAGAAGAAGACGTCGCTATAAATGGAGAAGGGTTGAGGTGTGGCCAGGCGGCAGCAGTGGATTGTTGCATGGAGGAAACGCGAGCTGAAGGTAGCAGCTTAGGGCGGTGTAGGGAGGAATGCTGAAAGTAGATGGTAGGGTTAGCTCCCTTGATGATGGAAGAAAAACCAATACTGCGAAGGTAAATGGAAGAAGACTGAGTCAACTAAATATTTGGAGATGAAAATACACTGGTGCCAGAGACCTGGGGCATCTAAGGAGGAGGAAGGCAGAGACTGAGGAGATAGAGCAGTTGGTAAACAACTACTCAAAGAACCTTAAGGACAAGCTTGTGGAGAAACTCTCACTAAGGAAACGTCTCTCTTTCTTTGAGGTGACAAATGGCTGGAAAAATGACAAACCCTAAGCTAAATGCAGTGCTATCACTACCATTCAACCAAGAACATGCATCACCTACCAACAATAAACAAAAATGTAAAAACCAGACCTTAATGTGCTTGTGTTGTGCCAACAAATCTAAGCATCACCCTGAAGTAACCTTATCATTAAAACTCCAAAAATCCAGCTTGTATAACCCAAACAAAATCATCCTCAATAAAAGCGCATCCTCTCCAAAGAGCCTTAGTTAGGGCAAAAATAGTTATATCGTAATAATCCCAGTTATCTCATGATTCAAAATTAAAGTGAGGAGATCTAATTATACGATCTCACACTCACTTAAAACATTTAGGCTGACATGCCTTATAATACATAAATTCATCAATTGAGACATCAATTTAAAATTAGAATAATATAATAATAAAATATTACTCATTTGTAGGATTAAGGTAAGGTACCGGGGATATTGGTTCCCGGGGTGCCAAATTAGCCTTATCGAGCTAAACATTCCAAACAAAGCATTGGAATGGGCCCGGAGGGAGGTGGCATGCCCCTACTAACCCAAAAATATTGTAAATCCCTCAACACCTCCCTTGAATGGCACGTCATCCATGGTGAAATGAGAGAATATCCTGCTGAAGGAAGAACGCTCAGGGGAAGGAGGACCTGTAGTGTAGGAGGACGTCTTAAGCAAACAAACAACATATGGAGCCGTGAAACCCGGTGGCCAACCCTTAGGGGCCCCAGTCACCAACCCCGAGGTTAAAAACCTCAACACAGGGTAGTCGGCAACACCATTAAGCCAGAATTCCCCCAAAGGAGGAACCAAAGGGCCCAACCACAACTACCATTGCTCAATGATATCCTTCTTGGGTTTTGACTCTTCCTCCCTGGGGCATACTTGAAGGTGCGCTAAGGTACATATGCAGCGTAACACTGGCTCCAACTGCGGGATGAGTTGATCCAGGAGGATATTGGTGGCCACCCCGCCTATTCCACGTGGAGCCCCACCATTGTTTCTTTCAGTTTTCCAGTTTCCTTAATTGTAGCACAATTTACTATTTTTGGCAGTTTTCGGGTCCTAAACTTCTGGAGCCATTTTGAGGCCCTAAACGACGTTTTTTTGGCATCGAATGGTCAAGCAAATATGAGTCTATTCAAGATTTGGCATTTGTTATTTATGGATGTAGTCCTTGAATAGATCTTTCTAACGATGTATCATGTGCGTCAAATGGAGGTAGTATGCCAAAGTTACGACCCCGAGAAATTGATGTACCGAGTTACCCAACAGGGTCCACATTCTGGCGTTTTACCTCCTAGGGTTAGGTTTTTGGATGTGTAGGGTTTCCATTGTTTCTTAATAATATATAGGCCTTCAAGCCTCATTGTAACACAGAGTTCAGAGGCATGTAGCCACCACATCTCTTCTCAGAGATAAGCTACTAGCACTCTAGCTAGTTTATTTCCATTCTATATGTAAACAAGTTCCAATTCTTTGATTAATGAAATGAAGTGTTATTTGTGCTGCATCTTTGTTATTTGTGTACTTTGTTGCGTTCCTGCATAAATCCAAATCACGAGTGGTCTTCTCGGGAGTACTCGAGAACCTGTGAATCTTCTGGTACTTGTAGACCTACACACACATCAAATATACGAGGGATCAAAGCATCATGAGGCAGACACTTTCGTTCTGCCTTGTTCAAAACAATTAATGACTAATGGTCTATCAAACAAACTAGAAACTAATATAATGAAAATAAATATCAAACAACATTGGAGAAGTACCTCTTGAGTGCCTGCCCGCTAACAAGTAGAGGAATCTTCTCACCATCTAGCTGACTCAAACGGAATGCGTTTGGACCTGCAATGTCAATAATCTGATAGGGACCTAACCAAAGACTGTCAAACTTACCATGTTTTGCTGGGTCTTCTCTTCTTTTTTCCCATAGTAGGACGAGGTCTCCAATTAGTAGTTGGCGTTGGCGAGTCTTCATATCAAACCTTTCCTTATTCTTTTCTTGGTGTTCTATCAGATGATAAAAGCTTTCGTCGATTCTCATCAAGTTCTATCAGGTTGTTAATTCTTCATTGATATGCATCTGGATCATCTGTGTTTTGCTGAAGGATTTTGTATATTGGTAATCTTATGTTGATTGGTGAGGTAGCGTTCAAGCCGTACACCAATTCAAATGGACTTTTCTCGGATGATTCCTTTATGGTAATTCTATCCGCCCATACCGCATATCTTAACTTGCTATCCCAACACTTCTTATTATCCCCCAGAGTCTTTTTATAATACTCATCAAATTCTTGTTACTTGACTTGGCAAGCCCATTTCCTTGGGGATAATAGTTCGAGGAATGTGACAGTATAATACCATAGTTGAAGCAAAACGAGGATAGCTCCCCGCTCCTGAACGTTGGTGCATTGTTTGTAATGATCTTTGCTGGGGTTTGAAACCGAGTAATTATCTTATCCTCCAAGAAGTCTGTGATAACCTTTGATGTGGCCTTCTTCGTTGGAATGGCCTTAACCCATTTTGTAAAATAATCTGTAGCTGTTAATATGCACTTATGTCCATTGCTCGAGTTCTGTGTAAATTCACCAATGAAGTCAAGGCCTCATTGCTAAAACGAGGCTTCGATAACGACTGGTTGAAGTGGCAATGTTGCAAGTCTTTGTATTCTTGTGAAAATTTGGCAAGGTTGACAGCTACGTACATGTTTGTACACATCCTGAAAAATACTGGGCCAATAATATCTTGATCTCATAATCTGGTGAGTTGTAGTGGATGCAGCGTGGTGACCGCCACATAAGCCTTGGTGAAATTATTTCATGACTTCTTCCGCTCGTACTGGTTCTATACATGTCAAAATGATGCCTTCAGGGTTTTTCCATCCTAACCCTTGAACCGATGTTGAGTCTAAGTCCACGATGCAATACTTGGAAGCTTTCAACTTTAGATATCTCTTCTTATGATCTGGAAAATGAGCTGGACATGATAAGTTAGTCAAATAATACACTATGTCCGCGTACCAATCACATCTAGCAATTTCTTCTGAAACTATTGATATCATAGGCAATGGATCTTTCTTTAAATCCAATGCTTCTTCATTTCCTTCTGTTAATAACTGAGCCAATCCTCTACCTCTAACCAACTTGGTGGGTTTTATTTCCAAATCATATTCCTGGATCTTTGCAATCCATTTGGCCCTAATATCTAGGCCATCTTATTGCTTGAGTATTTCTTTGACTGCTGGGTGTGAAGCATATGCCATAATCTTCGAATATTCAATGAACACTTTGAAATGTTTCAAGGACATCACCAGTGCATATGCATGCTTTTCCATACTATGATAATTCAGTTCTGTTTTGCTCAAAGCTTTGCTCATGAACGCAATGGTTTGTTCCTCATTTTTATCATTCTTTTGCAAGAGGACTCCTGCAACAGTGTCAACGGAAGTGAAAGAAAAAAATTGAAATGGCCTAGAATAGTCTAGACTTACCAATACTAGTGATCGAATAATAGCTTCTTTAACGTCCTCAAATGCTCTCTTGGATTCTTCGGTCCATCTGAAATCTGCATCCTTTTTTAACAACTTATTCAAAGGTTCAGTAATCTTTGTCAAATTAAGAATAAATCTATGTATATAATTGATTTTTCTAAAGAAAGATCTTAAAGCCTTCAAATTTTTAGGTAACGAATTTTCTTTAATGGCTTTTACTCTTTCTGGATCTATTTTAACACCTTGCTTTGTAACAACATGCCAAGTAACTTACCTTCAATGATGCCCAACATAGATTTTTTTTGGGTTTAAGGAAATTCCATACCTGCGGCAACGCTCAAATACCCGTCGAAGGTGTTTGACGTGATCCTTCCTTCTTTTGTAGTAAACTGTGAAATCATCTTCATATATTTCCAAGAATTTTTGTAATATATCTCTGAAAGCATAGTCCATATATCTCTGAAAGGTAGCCCCAGCATTCATTAAGCCAAAAGGCATCCGTAGGTATTGGTACGTGCCCCAAGGGGTAGTGAAGGAAGTCTTCGCCCGATCTTCTTTCTTGATGGCCATCTGATTGAATCCTGAGAATCCATCTAGGAACGACATCAATTCCGACCCTGTGATCCTTTGCAGTAAGAGTTCCATGTTCGAAAGCGGGTAATTGTCTTTCTTGGACACAACATTAAGGTTCCTGAAATCAACACACACCCTGACATCACCTGTTTTCTTCCTAGATGGGACGAGGTTGGAAAGCCACTCTGAATACCTTATCGGGACTATGATCTTTGCTTCCACCATCTTCTCCAATTCTTTCTTCACTAGCGGAGCCAATTTATGATTCACCTTCCTTTATTTCTGTCGATGTGGTTTCACATTTTCTTCCTAAGGTATAGCATGTTGAATACTATCATTGTCATAGGTTTTTAGTTCATTGTATGACCAAGCAAATATGTCCTTGAATTCTCGAACCAAATCAATGACTTCATTTCTTTCTTGAGGATCTAAGGTCTTACCAATCTTAATTGGACGTGGGTCTTATTGAGAACCAATATTCACTTCTTCGTATTCTGGATTTGAAGTCGTGTCTTTTAATTTGCACCTGTCATCTCTATCAAACTTCCTTTCCAAATATACCCTTTCGACTGGAATAGGGTTATACTGAGGTTCTTCAGTGGATCCTTCCTTTCTCCAATCAACTTGGTTACCTGCATACTCCTCCACGTTGGCCATGAATCTACAGATCTTCTTGTCATCATCAAACACTTCCCAATTGTCGAAGTTGCCTAGTACAGAAGAACGAAATATTACTTGTACTTTGCAAGCATCTTGTACTTCATTGTCTAGATCAAAGACCGAGGCAAAAACTACAAGAGCATCTGCTGCTTGGTTATGTTTTTTGGTACTGCTTGCAACGAAATATCTTGAAAATCCTCTGTAGCAATTCTGACCGCGTCCCTGTATCTCTTCAATCGCATATTCTTACAAGAAAAAGTGCCATTTACTTGACATACCACAAGGTCAGAATCACCTATAACATGCAGTAACTGAATACCATAATCTTTAGCAACATTTAGCCCAAGCAAAAGAGCCTCGTACTCAGCAACATTGTTAGTGCCATCAAATTCTAATTTAAAAGAGAAATAATGATGCTCATGTCTTGGGGAAATTAATATTATACATGCCCCCACATGTTAGAATAATCAACCCATAGTTACCTACATTAGACATTAATTTAATTATTTTTGTCTTATTACCTAGTTTCCTAGATTCCATTCTATGCTAGTTGCCTTCTACATGTCCTAGAAGTCAATACATGCTAAAACTGAGTCATGGAGCGCTTGGGAAACATCCTGGAAACCCAATTTAACATGTCTGCTTTATTCCAGATCCTCCAAAGCGCATACCTGCTTTTTCTAAAAAACTCCATGTTTTATTCTGATTTAAGGCAAATGGAAAAGCTAGACTAGGTGTAGTTGACTTGTTTTTTGCCTACATCCTCCTCCCTCCTTTTCTCCAAATAAAAGCATGTATGAGTTGTCTTTCCATCCCTCTTTAGCTTTCCCACTTGACTTAGCAAATTTGTGAGCATCTTCATAGATTTGGAAACTGCTTTATGCACCTATGGGGGATTTGACTAGATTTGGTAAGCCTGCTTTTTGACTATTTCGAATGGCATCTTTATGCATTCGATTCTCTCATGTAATGATATATTGCAATAGCCTATTATTTCACAAGGTTGGCTATTGTACACTTATTCAATACAGATTAATGTTATGCTCCAATTTCAGTCTCCTTTGGTGTTAATTTTGCATGTTTAATTAGCAATTTTGTGAGTGTAATTGTTCTATCTCTTGGGTTCAATTTCCACATGGTATTAGAGCCTTTGTAGATTGATTTCTCTCCTTCCAAATTGTCATTACAGATTTGACATCATTGACTGAGAGTGCATTCTGTTGACTGGAGGGCACGGTTTCTGAGCTATGGACCAATCTTAGAAGATCATCTTGACTCCATTCAATTTCTTTGAGTGGAAAGCTGAGATGGAGATATTGTTGAGAGCGAAAGGTCTTTACAGGGTGACTATGGCAACTAAGGCAGAGCCCAATGCAGCTGCGGAGAAAATTAAATGGCAGAATAGGAGGGATGAGGCCTATGGTCTTTTGTGTCTGAGCATTTCAAGAGACCTCCTCTTCCATCTTGATGGATTGACATCACCTAATGAAGTGTGGGAGAAGCTAGAAGAGCTATTTGGAAATATAGATGAGATGAAAGGACATCAAATTGAGAATGAGCTGATCTCCTTGAGTCCCAGTAGCTTTGAATCATTGCAACTCTACTTTTCCAAGTTTAAGGCCCTTGTTTTGCAGTTGAAACAGTGTGGGATTGAAAAGAAGGAAGAGAAACTAGTATTGGCCATACTCTCTAAGCTTGGTCCTGACTATTCAGTGTTTGTTTCGACCTTCCATGCCACCAAGTTGACAGCTCGAGCCTGGAAGATGCCTAAGCTTGCAGAGTTCATGGAATCCCTCACATAGGAGCAAGATAAGTTGGTGATGATTGGAACTATCAAACCTTCCAAAGACCAAGCTTTGGTTGCTGGAGATTCAAGGGTGGATTAAAAAAGCAAGAAAAAAGCTAAAAAGCCACCTGAGCAAAAGAGAGACAAGTCTAAATCTCAAGAGGAGCCCCAAGGTTCCAAGAAGAACTCCCAGAAGAAGAAGAACAAATGAGAAATGAGCAAGTGCGCATACTGTAGTAAGGGCTATCATCCTGAGAGCTCTTGTATGAATAAGCAAATTGACATGTTGATCCAACTCCTGGAGAATAATAACATCTCCCTTCTTGATTGCTCAAAGAATAAGGAAGAAGGATCAAATTCAGAATACAGAGAGAGAGTACATGCCTTGGTTGCTAGCACATCAAACTCACCTAGCTTCATCATAGATTCTGGAGCTTCTAGACACATGGTTTCGACAAAAGAGACATTCTCCTCTCTTGACATGTTGAAAGGACCACCAATAGTTTTGGGAGATGACTCTCTCACTGACAGTTTGGGGAAGGGTAGGATTGATATTGACCATGGTAGTTTCAATAATGTGTTGTATGTTCTAGGTCTTGCCTCCAATCTCTTGTCAGTGTATCAGATGACTCATACTGGGTCTCCAAAGAAGGTCATATTCTCCCCTGATGATGTTGAAATCACTGAGATTTCGAATGGTAAAGTCATAGCAAAAGGTGTTGTTGATCACACTTTGAAGGTATACAAGTTTTCCCATTTGCTACCCTAGTCAAACTCCTCTATTCTTCTGATTCATGCTAATGAAGCAAGCAAGCTTTGGCATGAAAGATTTGGCCATCTTAACTACAAGTATCTTTTTGATTTGAGTGAAAAAGATAGGGTCATAGGCTTACCAAAGATCAAGTTTTCTAAGGGAGTCTGTCAAGGTTGTATCCTAGGAAACCCATTTGCTACCCTAGTCAAACCCCTCTGCTCTTCTGATTCATGCTAATGAAGCAAGCAAGCTTTGGCATGAAAGATTTGGCCATCTTAACTACAAGTATCTTTTTGATTTGAGTGAAAAAGATAGGGTCATAGGCTTACCAAAGATCAAGTTTTCTAAGGGAGTCTGTCAAGGTTGTATCCTAGGAAACCCATTTGCTACCCTAGTCAAACCCCTCTGCTCTTCTGATTCATGCTAATGAAGCAAGCAAGCTTTGGCATGAAAGATTTGGCCATCTTAACTACAAGTATCTTTTTGATTTGAGTGAAAAAGATAGGGTCATAGGCTTACCAAAGATCAAGTTTTCTAAGGGAGTCTGTCAAGGTTGTATCCTAGGAAACCCATTTGCTACCCTAGTCAAACCCCTCTGCTCTTCTGATTCATGCTAATGAAGCAAGCAAGCTTTGGCATGAAAGATTTGGCCATCTTAACTACAAGTATCTTTTTGATTTGAGTGAAAAAGATAGGGTCATAGGCTTACCAAAGATCAAGTTTTCTAAGGGAGTCTGTCAAGGTTGTATCCTAGGAAACCCATTTGCTACCCTAGTCAAACCCCTCTGCTCTTCTGATTCATGCTAATGAAGCAAGCAAGCTTTGGCATGAAAGATTTGGCCATCTTAACTACAAGTATCTTTTTGATTTGAGTGAAAAAGATAGGGTCATAGGCTTACCAAAGATCAAGTTTTCTAAGGGAGTCTGTCAAGGTTGTATCCTAGGAAAACACCCAGAGCACAAGTATGAGAAAGCTAGCCATGAGAGAACCTCTGCACCTCTTGAGCTGATCCACAGTGACATTGTTGGTCCATTCCCTCATATGTCCATGAGTCAAGCCAAATATGCACTGACCTTCATAGATGACTTTTCCAGGTATTGTTGGGTTCACTTCCTAAAGCATAAGTCTGAAGTTTTTGACCTCTTCAAAGTCTTTAGAGCCTTAGTTGAAAACCAGTCTAGGAGGAAACTCAAGATCCTCAGATCTGACAATGGTGGTGAGTATGCCAAGTCTGAGTTCATTCAGTATTGTAAAGATGCATGTATTTAGATGCAGCATTCGATCCCTTACACACCGCATCAAAATGGTGTTGCTAAGAGAAAGAACAGATCACTGAAGGAGATGACAACTTGCATGATGGAGGCTAAGACTTTGCCACCAAAGTTTTGGGCCGAGGCTATAAACTGTGCATCCTACATGCATAATAGGGTGCCTCATAAGCAGCTTGATGGTACGACTCCTTTCGAAGCTTGGAGTGAGCACAAGCCAGATGTGACCAATTTTAGGATTTTTGGCTCAAAGGTTTCGGCTAGAATTCCAACTGAAAAGAGGAAGGCTTTGCAACCCCAAAGCCAAGAGTGCCTATTTGTTGGGTATTCTGAATATTCAAAAGGGTACACGCTGATCAACTTGAGCACTAACAAATCTTTCATTGAAATAAGTGTTCAGTTCCAAGAAGAGCCTTTAGTAGCAGTTGAAGTTGGAGAGTCTTCTTCACCACTAGATCCATTGATTGTAAGTGGAAAGACTAATGAGTTTGTTGATTCTAATATGTCTGATAATGATGATTTGATTGCAGATCTTAACAGTCCTACAAGACCAAAATGGGCAGCAAAGACCATTCATGCAACTGGGGAACTAGCTGAAAATCCTAATGACACTAGGAGGACTAGATCTTAATTTGAGAGTGCCCTTTGTGTGAAAGATCCTCTATTTGCTGAGAAGTGATATTTAATGGTTGAATCAGATCCACAGACATATGAAGATGCAGCACATGATCCAAGATGGAAAACAACCATGAAAGAAGAATTCAGCTCATTCCAGAAGAACAACACTTGGGAACTGGTTGATCTTCCCCTAGGTGGGAAGCTAGTTCAATGTAAGTGGGTTTTCAAGACTATGTTTGCTGCTGATGGTTCACCTTTGAAATATAAGGCAAGATTGGTAGCCAGGGGCTACTCACAAGTACATGGTATTGACTACAATGAAACCTTTGCACCAGTGGCAAAGATGGACTCCTTAAGGCTAGCTCTAGCCATTACAGCTTCGAAGCAGTGGGAGGTACATCACATGGATGTGAAGTGTGCTTTCATAAATGGAGATCTCACTAAGGAGATTTACATGCAGAAACCTGAAGGGTTTGTTTCTAATCCATCTTTAATGTGCAGGTTAAAGAAATCATTGTATGGGCTCAAGCAAGCCCCCAGGGCTTGGTATGCCAAGATTGATGGGTTTTTGCTATCACTGAGTTTTGTTCGATGCAAGTCTGATCCTAATGTCTATTTGAAGCTGATTCATGGTTCTTTGATGATTATTGTCTTGTATATGGATGACCTACTGATTACAGGAAGTTCAAAAAAAGAGATTGCCTCCTTGAAGGATGCAATGAACCATGCACTTTTATGACAGATTTGGGATTATTGAGCCTATTCTTGGGTCTCGGAATTGCTCAATCCCAACATGGAATCAAAGTACATCAGTCCAAGTATACTTTGGATTTGTTGAACAAGTTCAACATGAAAGATTGCAAACCAAGCAAGACTCCCTTCCTTTTAGGAGTTAAGCTTGAAGAAGCAGGTTCTTCTCCTCTGGTAAATAATACATTGTATAGGCAGTTGATTGGATGTTTGCTTTATCTTACACACACTCGACCTGATCTATCTCATGCAGTGAGTGTGGCTTCGAGATACATGGAGAAACCTCATGAGATCCACTGGAGAGCAGCCAAAATGATCCTAAACTTTGTTCAAGGAACAAGAATTCACAGGATCTTCTACAAAGAAAAATCTGATCTTGATTTGATTGAGTTTACTGACAGTGATTGGGCAGGTGACAACACAGATCGAAAGTCTACATCAAGATATGTGTTCATGCTTGCAGAAGGACCAATCAACTGGTCAAGCAAGAAGCAGAGTGCCATAGCACTCTCATCTACAAAAGTAGAGTATAGAGGAGTTGTAAATGCAACAACTCAATGTTTGTGGTTGCAGGGGATACTTGGAGAATGTGGCTTCGAATCAGAGTTTTCAACTATTATCTACTGTGATAATCAGAGCACCATTCGAATCTGCAATGATCCAGTTCAGAGACAGCAAACCAAGCACATTGAGATCCACATGCACTACATCAGACAGCTTGTGCATGATGGTACCATTGATCTACTCTTCTATGCATCTTCAGAACAAGTAGCAGACATCTTCACCAAAGTTCTTTGTGAGAATACCTTCAACAATCTCAAATCACTGCAGGGATTGCTGATCATGCTGTGAAGCATGATTGATGACAAGATTTCAAAATTTTGTTTTCCCTATACATGTTTAAGGGAGGACTTTTCCACTGGGTTTTTCCTTCTTTTCTTGGTTGTATGGACAAGCAGTATGTAAAGGGTGACTAAACCTTGTTGCTAGGCCCTATAGTTTTCTGATATTTACTCATAAAGTCAGGCTTAAGGGGCGGTGTTAGAATAATCAACCCATAGTTACCTACATTAGACATTAATTTAATTATTTTTGTCTTATTACCTAGTTTCCTAGATTCCATTCTATGCTAGTTGCCTTCTACATGTCCTAGAAGTCAACACATGCTAAAACTGAGTCATGGAGCACTTGGGAAGCATCATGGAAACCCAATTTAGCATGTATGTTTTATTCCAGATCCTCCAAAGCGCATATCTGTTTTTTCTGAAAAGCTGCCCGTTTTATTCTGATTTAAGGCAAAAGGAAAAGCTAGACTAGGTGTAGTTGACTTGTTTTTTTCCTACATCATCATTCCTCCTTTTCTCCAAATAAAAGCATGTATGAGTTGTCTTTCCATCTCTCTTTAGTTTTCCCACTTGACTTAGCAAATTCGTGAGCATCTTCATAGATTTGGAAACTGCTTTATGCACCTATGGGGGATTTGACTAGATTTGGTAAGCTTGTTTTTTTATTATTTTGAATGGCATCTTTATGCATTCGATTCTCCCATGTAATGATATATTGCAACAGCCTATTATTTCACAAGGTTGACTATTGTACACTTATTCAATACAGATCAGTGTTATGCTCCAATTTCAGTCTCCTTTGGTGTTAATTTTGCATGTTTGATTAGCAATTTTGTGAGTGTAATTGTTATATCTCTTGGGTTCAATTTCCACACCATACTTGCCTGAGACTTGACCCCATCGAAATATAGTATCCAAAACTTATCGATGTCCTTCTGAGGAGGAAGATCTGTAGCCAATACTACATAGGTACCAATATCATGTTGATATATGTACTCGTTTTCTAGTTCTGCAGGGTCCTCTACGTGGTGTTTCCTCATTGTTTCTCTTTGAAGGTTGATGTAGCCTCCTTCCGGAGTGGGAATAGTTGCATAAGACAGGTGCATTTGCAGGATACCTCCAAGGTCTGGTCCAAACTTTCTAGAAAGAAGCATTCCCCACGATTCTGGAAGATCGATCACCACAATATCCATTTTTAGGCTTATGATGGGATGAACAGTTAGTCGCACGGGGATGTCCACCACCACACCGCAAACTTTTCCTTCTATGGAATCCATGGCGCACACGTCCCAGCACGTCCTCGACACCTGCAATCCTAGTCTTTTTATCATGGCTAAAGGCATAACATTAGTTGATGCTAGAGTCAAACATGCAATTATGCAAAACCAAATCACCAATAGATAAGGAAATAAAAAAAGGTTTATGTGTAGGATTCTTATTCTCAGTTGGTAGCATGTTTGATAATATGATTGGTGCATCTTCGAATTCATCGGTTTGATTTACTATTGGTCGTTTCCCTATAGTTCCTTCTTGAAAATGTAGTAATTCAACATCTTGTTTTTTGACCGAGGGAACTTTGACCAATTCTATTAGGTGTACCGAAATCTTCATGGTACCTAGGTTACCTGTAACATCAATATTTAAAGGTTCATTCGTAACTAAATCAACCAAAGAAGACTTACTTGAACCTACGATGGGTGAAGCCCTCGCCCCTTCAGTATTTGTTGTCGCGGGCCTCTTTTACTTTTGATAAACATTTCCAGGGGTCATATTTTCATACCATTTCCTAATTTGCTCTCGGTTAGGCATTTCACCGAGTATCTTGTTCACTCTTTCAACATTGATTGAGTTTCTCCTTACTTCCTGCATATCATCATTAGACAACCCAAACTGCCTTTTTTCAAATAAATTACATACCTCTACATCGTCCTCTTCAAACAGAGCGTTGCCCCTGGTATATTCTAGATAAAGGGCACATGTTCTCTCATCGTGGAAACTCCGACATGCCCTGCAATAGTACGGGAATTCACTTACCGCATTAGTTGGCTCCAAAGAGGAGCGAGGTCTCTGTTGCGGAGATCCTTTGTTCAAGTTCTTTGGAGGAAACCTCAGTTGACTAGTTTGTTGGGCTCTTTCTAATTGGATGATTCTATTCTGCATGTTAGTATTTTGTTGAGCCATATCAATCCTTAATTGCCACATTTCTTCAATTATGCTGTTCATTAGATCCGGGGCTTTGCTGGGGGTAAGTGTTTTTTCCTTGCTCTTTGGCTCGGGTTTTGCCCTAGAATACCCGGACATATCTAGTCACCCTGCAGCTTTCCAACTGTCATCTAGAATCTTTACCTTTTTCTTTGCAGATGTAAGGTCAACCGGTCTATCCAGACTTAGGTGGGACATAAAATCCCTCGAGAAGGCTTTCAAATAATATGACAAAATCATTGCTTCTGGGGCTTTGCAACCTGTAGGAAATTCTTTGACAATTCTGTCGAACCTGCGATCAAATTCCTCAATGGATTCATTTTCGCTCTTTATAGTCATTAGTGCATTGTTCAGCAGCACTGGATCCTTCTTTTCTTGCCATCCATCGAAGAACTTTTTCTTCAAATCAGCATAGGTAGCTATAGTACCAACAGGTAGAGATTTGAACCATTCAGCTGCATCATGGTTTAAACAAGATGCAAAAGCCTTGAACTTAACATCCAAATGAGAAGTGTCAGTAAGCATAAAACACCTTTCCATACCCTCCCAATGATCTGCAGCAGAAATGGCATCAGACCCAGAAAATACAGGAAATTCCCTAATATCTTTGAACTTTATCGTTTGGTTAGGGTATCCTGCAATATTCGTGAAATCAAACGCAGAGAAGGAAGCCATATCTCTTTTATTACTTAAATTGATAAAAAGTTTGTGTATGTCTAGTAAGGTATCGAAAGCTACCTCACTACTTACCAACCTTTGCCGAAGTCGATCTTTTCGTCTTAACAACATATGACTAAGGTCTGGGAGGAGTGTACCTTTGAAACTTGACCTTGTCAGATATCTTTTAGGTTATTCACCAATGGAGTCGCTAGGAAAGACCTGCGTGGTTAGCTCAAGCAAGTCTCACCAAAATAAAAACAAAGAACGTACCTGAGTAATACATGGAGTCGCCAGATAAACCGGTCACGTTAATCAGTGTTAAAAACACAATTTCAAATTCAAAAGATGACAATGTACCTGAAGATATATCAATAATGTCGTTCTTTTTTGGATATCGCCTCAACAGTTTGAGGGTCCACGGCAACGGCGCCAAAATGTTACCGGATGAAATGGCAGGTAGAGCCATCGGTAAGCATATGCAGAACAAGTGACCAATGTCACCTTAGTCACTTATCCTTAACTACTTTGGAAGCCTAAGCCTCCTAGGGGGGAGCCCTATATCGACCCTGCAAAAGACACTAAATACAAAATATCTTCCTTCGAGGTTTGTAAATGATCAATGCCTAATGGAGTCTAATTCAAGAGTGAATAATGTGCCTCAAGGATGATTTAAGAATTGTTATTCTAATTATGATCATGCAATTATCTAGTTATAGGCAACATATAATTAACCCAAAATAATTCAAATAATCAATTAAAAAATGCAAATAACAAACAATATTGTGATATTAATTCACAACATAATACTTCACTTGCAAATAATAACTCAAAAAAGCAATTAAATAACAACTGATTATTAATAACAAAATATAAATTAATATATATATTAAGAAATACTATTGGTTAAAACATGTTAGATATCCAAAAATAACAACTAAATTAAACCAAATATAAATAATAATTCAAATAAAGCAAATAACAAAATAACATCCAAATCATTAATTAACAAATAATAACTAAGAATCAAGAATATTATAAAATAAAACTTAGTAAATAAACTAAATATCATATATCATTACTCAACATGAAAGTAAAAAGTTGAGGCATTTAATAATTATAAACCATTTAAGCATTTGCCGATTATGAATTTTATCATGCTATTTTGTAACCTAAAATAAAAATAATTCTTACGTTCACGTTAATGTGTGAGAGAGATATGTAGGGTTTGGAGATCCGAGAGGTTGGGAGAGCGGACAGAGAAAAGGAGCGCAGGTCAGCGTGAAGGTAGATGAGGAGAGCGCGGAGAAGGGGAAGATAGAAGGCTGCGAGAGAAGAAGACGTCGCTGCAAATGGAGAAGGGCTGAGGTGTGGCTAGGCGGCAGCAGTGGATTGTTGCGTGGAGGAAACGCGCGCTGAAGGTAGCAGCTTAGGGCAGTGTAGGGAGGAATGTTGAAAGTAGATGGTAGGGTTAGCTCGCTCGACAATGGAAGAAAAACCAAGCCTGCGAAGGTAAATGGAAGAAGACTGAGGTAGCTAAATATTTGGAGATGAAAATACACTGGTGCCAGATACCTAGGGCATCTAAGGAGGAGAAAGGCAAAGACTGAGGAGATAGAGCGGTAGGTAAACAACTACTCTTAAGGATAAGCTTGAGGAGAAACTCTCACTAAGGAAACGTCTCTCTTTCTCTGAGGTGACAAGTGACAAATGGTTGGAAAATGACAAACCCTAGGCTAAATGCAGCCCTATCGCTACCATTCAACCAAGAACATGCATCACCTACCAACAATAAACAAAAAGGTAAAAACCAGACCTTAATATGCTTGTGTTGTGCCAACAAATCTGAGCATCTCCGTGAAGTAACCTTATCGTTAAAACTCCAAAAAGCCAGCTTGTATAACCCAAACAAAATCATTCTCAATAAGAGCGCATCCTCTCCAAAGAGCCCTAGTTAGGGCAAAAACAGTTATATCGTAATGATCTCAGTTATCTCATGATTCAAAATTAAAGTGAGGAGATCGTAATCTCACACTTACTTAAAACATTTAGGCTGACATGCCTTATAATACATAAATTCATCAATTAAGACATCAATTTAAAATTAGAATAATATAATAATAAAATATTACTCGTTTGTAGGCTTAAGGTAAGGTACCGGGGATATTGGTTCCCGGGGTGCCAAATTAGCCTTATCGAGCTAAACATTTCAAACAAAGGATTGGAATGGAAGGAGGTGTCATGCCTCTACTAACCCCAAAATATTGTAAATCCCTCAACACCTCCCTCAAATGGCACCTCGTCCATGGTAAAATGAGAGAATGAGAGAATATCCTGCTGAAGGAGGAACGCCCAAGGGAAGGAGGACGTCTTAAGCAAACAAACAACATATGGAGCCGTGAAACCCGGTGGCCAACCCTTAGGGTCCCCAGTCACCAACCCCGAGGTTAAAAACCTCAACACAGGGCAGTCGGCAATACCATTAAGCAAGAATTCCCCCAAAGGAGGAACCAAAGGGCCCAACCACAGCTACCATTGCTCAATGACATCCTTCTTGGGTTTTGACTCTTCCTCTGTAGGGCATACTTGAAGGCGCGCTGAGGTACATATGCAGCGTAACAGTCCCTCTGCAAAAATTTATGACGCTCTAATACCAAAAAATGGTGTATAAAAGACTAAAGGTAAGAAATCATGTTCTGAGTAAGTGCACCATAAGGATTCGCTGGGGTAAAGGGATGAGATTCAGGAAAGGACTTTTATTGAAATCACTCAATGTTTATTGACAAGACGTGAGGTTGCATTTATCTGCTAGCCCCTTTCTTTACTTTACAATCAGTTACTGAGAGTGTTCTTAAATCTATAAACTTTTATGTTTGACTGATAATTTACTTCTAATGACTTTGATTTACGTCAATCAACATTTAATGCTCATTTACTACAATCATAAGGTGCTAATACATAAAAACATTAATCTCATTTGACTGATGATTGTTTCGAGTTTCAGCAGTACTAGATGACTGATGATTGTTCTTGAAGTGCAAGTTCAGAAACTTTTATGTTGATTGATGATTTACATTGAATGACTTAGATTTAGGTTATTTAGGTTATTCAACATTTAATGCTCATTAGGACAATCATAACATGCTAATACATAAAGCATTAACAGCAATTTACATTATGTTAATAAATGTTTCAACAGTACTAGATGAACGATTAATTGCATGGCAGACTCCATCTCAAAGAAAGAATTATTGTCATAATGGACGAATGATATACTTGATAATCCCAAATTGAATGCTTGGAGAGGAGGAAGCAAGGAATTTTCCATGGAAAAACTAGATGACGAAGTTTCCACCTGTCTTTATAAAGATAATGGAAAAACAGAAAAATAAAACAAATGCATATTATGTTTCGTCATATACAAGTTTCATAAAGCCTGTGCTTTGTCATATACCACATTTGAGATCATGTTTTAAAGTCGAAAGTGAAGTGCATGCACAGAAAAAACTAGCAAATACAAAAGACAGAAAGGACAAACTGACGCTAATGCATTTCATATAAACTTGGAATGAGTACAAATTTCAAAAGCCATGTCAACAAATATAATTTTACCATTTACAACTGATACAAAGGGTCGGACATCAAAATTTTGGGATGTTAAAGACTAAAAATTCACTTGATCTAGAAATTCAACCCGTTGGAGTGGAAAAGAGAAACCAAAGACCACATTACTAGTAAGAGCTAAACACATCGTCTAGCAAATGTCAAGTACCCTGTATGACCTTTGGTATCAGGATATGGTCTAGCCATCACAGTTCGCACTTTTTCAGTCTTAGCCCCTTTCCCTTTTACAATAGTAGGCTTACAAGAGTCATCCCTTTCCATTTCAGAACACCGTCTTTTGCATGGGAAAGAATTGGATGCACTGATTTCATCATTTGATTCTTCTTCTACCGTCTTTGTAAATGACTTCTCACGAACCTCATATGTACGGAGGAGGACCTCAAATGTCCGAACATCTGCACTCAAAACTGTAATCATGAGTGAAGATCAAAGAAACAGATAATTATGTACATAAGATTGACTATTAATTCATTAGACTGCGTAACTACTCCAAACGTTGTATAAAAAGCCAAAAAACTAGATTGAAACAGTAGCATTGATGAGAATTGAATAGAAAGACACAATCGAGATCCTTTTATAAAAGCAGCTCATTAAAACTGGCTTGCCAGAAAAGACTGACCTGTAAAATCAGTAGTGTTCAGAATTTCACACACATGTTGCACCTGTTCAATACAAGGCGAAAATGAGCACAAAATACCATCAGGTTTTAATGCTTCTGCTGCTGATGGAAGAGCTAACCATGGTTGAGGAAGATCTAGGAACACAGCATCCACCTCCCCACAAAAGTTTCCTGGAAATCCTTTGCCTTGAATGTCTTGAACTTCAACTGTTATGAGACTGCTAAGGCCATTCTTTTCAAAGTCCTCCCTGTGAATGAGCGGAAATGAAGGCAATAAGCAAATTGCAATCACAAATGGATCTCTTTCTGGTTAAAAATTGTACTTGCTTTCCAATAAAAAAGGACAGTTTAAAAGAAAGGAAGCAACATAGACAAGATATTCTATGGAATGTTACCTTGCAGAAGCTGCTCGAAGTTCATGGAAATCAAATGTATAAACATGCCCTGTAGGTGCAACAGCACGTGCAAGTGCAGTGGTGAGTGAGCCACTTCCAGTACCAGATTCCAATACTGAACACCCAGGACATATCTCTAAGAATGACACAACAAAGCTAATATCTGCTATGTACAGGATCTGAGTCCTGTGGCTCAGAACTAGTGTCCATAGCTCAGGAGTTGGGGCCAACAAATACACAAAACCACCCTTTTTACTAAAGACCTTGGTCCCAAAAGGCTTCCCAATCCAATCCGAGTGGGAAAAAACACCAAATTTGTTCCCAAATTCTGCCCCACTCTGTACTCGGATGGCTTTCATTCGGTCATGTCTCTCATACAAAATGACCAAATCACCTTCTTTTATGCGACGCCCAAAAGTAGTTTTATTTTCTGGTTGTAGAGCCAGCATTTCTGCTACTAGAAATTTGTCCCTTCAAATTTTCTGTAGTTCTTCAGATCAGGTCGAATTCAAATCTGAACATACAACAAGTTTGAGTTTGTACAATAAATATTAAAAAATAAAACAATATCATATATACTTCAGAAAACATGTGGCGATGAAGCAGTTTAGATGATCAATGCTGAAGATCAAAATGCAACTCTTATTGTTCAAGCAAAGATCATTATATCTTGCGTATTATTGTCATATTAGACTAACATTGTCAGTATATCTTGCGTATTATTGTCATATTAGACCAACATTGCCTAAGTTTTAATGATGGATAAACTTTATACACGAGTGATTTTATTTACACATATGTTATGACTTGATATATTATGTTGGATAATTATTAGGCACTTATCCTTGAAGCACTAACATTATTGAGGGTTCTACATCACATTTCTTAGCTAGAGATGGAGTTGTCCCCCTTCTACATGTTGGAGACACCTTCTTTTGGCACGTAAGAGCTTAAAGATGCTTTAGAGTCTTGCTACATCACATTAGGACCTTCTTTTCCTCACTTTGGGACTGTTTGGAGCATCTTCTAGGCATTACTTGGACCATTGGACCACAAAAATGAGTTTGGGATGAGTTTGTTGGAGTTTCTAGGGTTTAAGCCTAGAATTGATTTTACCAACCTCTTGGAGACACCTCTTCTACATGTTGGAGACACCTTCTTTTGGCACGTGAGAGCTTGAAGATGCTTCTAGAGTCTTGCTACATCACATTAGGACTTTCTTTTCCTCACTTTGGAACTGTTTGGAGCATCTTCTAGGCATTATTTGGACCATTGGACCACACATGAGTTTGGGATGGGTTTGTTGGAGTTTCTAGGGTTTAACCCTAGAATTGATTTTCCCAACCTCTTGGCACATGCTTGGAGGAGATTTGTTACTCATTGGACCATTCTTGAGGGTTGACATTCCAATGGTTGACCATTTGGCATTTGGACCACACATGTGGGTGGTTAGAGGAACACCCTAGGTTTTGGGGCTAGTTTGGACCATTATGGTTAAGTGCCCTCTCTCTTGAGCCTTGCTAGGGTGCCTTGTTATGGTACATTTTCACATCACTTTGACCATGATTATTAGGGTGCCCTCTCTCTTTGAGGAGTTTGTTGGGAAATTGATATATATATATATATATATATATATATATATATATATATATATACTAAGTTGCCAGGAAACATGGGTACGGGGACAGGGACAGGGATGCTAATTTTTAAAACATGGTACTTGGGTACGTCAGGGGTACTGTAGACACACACACACACATGTGTGTGTGTGTGTGTGTGTGTTAAAATTTATAAAAATAAAACATGTCACACTCACATCATACATGCATATTTGATATTTATAAATTCAATGGTTCATATGAACATTCGCATTAAAAATTTGAAACATAAAATAATCAATTTGATAAATCATATGACATAGACTCATTGTAGATGTCAACTGGAAGACTGGAGTTATATTAATATAATTAACAACATAAAATATTATATTTCCATGACACCATGAGTTCAAACTTTAATGTCATACTACATCCAAAATTTGCCTAAAGGCATTTTTAGACGTGAAAAAGAAAGTTCAAAACAGTAAACATTGAACATGAACAAGATAGTTGATTTGGCTTCCTCAAGCCATGTCATCAACAGCCTTAGGATCAATGTCATTAGCATCACTAAGGTCGTCTGTCACGTCGTCGTTGGAGTAGTGAGCACAGTGCACTAGCAGTGAGAGATGCAGTGTTGCACGGGTTTAACTAAGGGGTAAGGGCCCACATAACATGTGTTTTAGTGTTTTATTATTTAATTTTTAAAATTTTGAACTTCAAACTTTGCAAATTAACTTGCCCCGAACGATGAGCTAAGATAAATTGTCCAACGACTGTACCGACCACGTACCCAAACACGTGGTACGGCGTACCAAAATCCATGCGAGTACCCTATTTTCATACATGAAGTACCCGATACGTGAGGTTGGATTTGGGTATGGCTGGGTACGGCTAGGGACGTACCATTGAAGTACCCAAGTACCCGGTACTAGTTCGTGTACTCGACCCCTCGGTACGGGTAGCCATGCAACACAATATATATATATTGTTGATTTTTGCAGCATCGGATAAGTACTTTTGCATAGGCCAAGTGTCAGGCATACAAAAGTGGTCTAGATTCTTCTAAGAACTTGCTTTAAAGAGCAAGTGACATTTTCTATCTCTTTCCTCACTTAGGAAAAGCACATTATTAACTTAATGTTGGCTAATAACTAAAAAGTGACTTGGGGTCCATGGTATTGGCCCAAGGTATTTTGCTCTCATAACAAGGAGTGACCTAGATTCTTCTAGGAACTTGCTTGGAAGAGCAAGTGAAAGCACATTATTAAGTTAATGTTGGCTAATAACTAAAAAGTGACTTAGGGCCCATGGTATTAGCCCAAGGTATTTTGTTCATTGAGATGTTATAAAAGAAAGCCCAAGGAGAGGAGGAGACATAATAGTAACACAAAGTGAGGGGATCTCACTAAATGGGTGGAGAAAGACTTCCATCCAAGTGTGTGGGCAGGGTTCATGGAATGGAGCAAAGGGGCAACAAGGAAGATAGCAACCAAACAACAAAATCGAAGTGTTGATTTTGAGGTTTATAAGCTTGGCTATTTGCTGATTTGTATATTCCTCGGTGTGCCATTATCCCAAGAAGGGAGCCCAAGGTTTTATATTAATAAAATCTATTGTTTGTTGGTTTTTCCCCAGTTGTGGTTTTCTAAGGTAAATCCAAAGTGTCAAATGTGTGATTTCCTGTCTTTATATCCATTGCGTTGTTTTGTTGAGATTAAGTGTGTTTTTAGTAATAATTGCAACTAATTATTTAAGTTGTTTAACCAAGTTTGGATCTGTAAATTTCAACATGGTATTAGAGCCATATCGGCTTTGAGCAAGAAACCGATTTGGCTTTGGGTTTACGAAGAAATTAAAAGAAAAGAGAGAAAGGAAGCATCGTACAACCACGATACGGGTTGTATAACAATCATATGGTCAATCTGCAAGTGGAGTTCGTGGGCATGATGCCAGAGTTGGATTAGGCAATGCAAAGGACATGGTGGCTCATGGAAGTATTGGGTTGTGGGTAAGAAATCCATGGATTTATGAAGCCAACTCACAGGTTGTAAACGGGCACGATTGGAAGCAGAGTCGTGGATGTCAACAACACAAGACATGGCTCCCGAGAGATAACAACAACAGGGCGACACGAGATCTAGCCCATGAGAAGAAGAGGACTTATTGTGTGCTGGTTCTGACTGAATGCAACAATCGCGAAGTGTATAGAAGTGATGTCAGGAAGTGTCGAGCTGTAAAAGATGGCAGTTGGGAATGACGGTAGACTCAACAGATCGCACCGAGTCATGGAGAGATTGGTCCGGTGGTGGACAATTGTGGATGCTGCACAACAGTAAAGTTGAGGGTTGTGAGCTAAAAAATGTGTGGTCATAGATAGGTGTAGCCACATGCAATGGGCTCAACCAATGTAGATCGAGCCCAACAGACATGAAGAGCAGTTGTTGGGCAGAGTTTCGAAAAGTCGGGGCATAGGGCTAAGGATGTAGATCACGCCGACGAATTGGGCTCGAGGGCGCCAACAAGAAGAAGGTGAAGTTGCGGGCTGAGAAGTGACCAACAGGGCCACTGGTAGATAACTACCAGGGCAACCGCCATAAGTTTGACAGTCGCGAGGAAGGTGCACAAAGCCACAAAACCATCAGGCAACCGCCATTGAGCCACCTGGTAGAAAAATCAACCATACAAACCCAGGTAGGGGCAGGAGAATTTCAGGCAACAAGGCTAGGATCTTGGGAAAACCTTCGGGTAGCCCTGAAAAATTTCAGGTAGCGCTCAGAAGTGCCCAAAAAGGGTCTAAGAAGCAAGAAGAAAGCTTGGGCAACACAAGACAGTCCCTAGGTAGCAGTAGAAAATTGCAGGAAGCCATGGGCAACAATGGGCAGCGAATCCTAGCATTGGGAAAGAGGTCTAGGCAGCCCCAAATAGTAGTTTGAGTAGCTGCAAAAATCTAGCAAGCATCAGAATGGAAAAGCACTAGGAGTAGGTAGCTCCGAAGATTGAGCAACTCAGAGAAAGTCAGCCTTTAAGGTCAAGTATGAAGGAGTGACCTTCCAAGTCTGTCAAAAAAATTTGGTCTAAAGCGACCATGCAGGATGCTTAGGAACAACAATAGCCTAGGCACATAGTTAGGAGGAACAAATCTTTAGAGCAGATTCCAAAGCAAGTGGAAGGGAAGTCTTCTAATTCAAAGAGAGCAACTACAGCAGCGGATGATGTGGTGGAATTGAAGATAGAACCAAGTGGAGGTTCTTTCAGAAGTACCTTCCTCGCTAAGAAGGAATGTTGATTTTTGTAGTATCGGACAAGTACTTCTACATAGGCCAATTGTCAAGCATGTAGAAGCCGTCCAGATTCCTTTAGGGACTTGCTTGAATGAGCAAGTGACTTTTTGTATTTCTTTCCTAAGTCTAACTTATGAAAAGCACATTATTAACTTGATGTCAGCTAATGACTAAAAAGTGACTTAGGGCTCGAGTTACCCATGGTATTGGCCCAAGGTATTTTGGTCATTGAGATATTATAAAAAGAAGCCTAAGAAGAGGAGGACACATAACAATCACACAGAGTGAGGGGACCTCACTAAGTGGGTGAAGAAGGACTTCAATCCAAGTGTGTGGGCAGGGTTTGAGGAACGGAGCAAAGGGGCAACAAGGCAGATTGCAACTAACAAGCAAGATCAAAGGCCTAATCTTGAGGTTCGCAGGTTTGCCTATTTGCTTATTTGTAAATTCCTTACTGGACCATTTTTCCATTGCTTTCTATTTTCAAATGTTGTTGGCCGAGTCTCCACAACCTACTCTGATAGGGGAACAATATCATCCAAGTGTATGGTGTTGGATTCAAGTTTTTTTTTTAATTTAAAAAAAAAGTCCCCAAATGCGTTGCTATATGGTTCCATACAGAACCGGCCGATTTTTGGCAAAAAATGTCGATTTTGCACGAACCAGTGATTTATGGGTTTGACAATCTGATTTGGACTGGTCTGGGGTCATAACCGGTCAGACCAATTGGTTTTACCAGTTTTGATCTAGTTCTTGTAACCTTGTCTCTAACAATATCTCCTTTAATGTCTCAAGTGCTCTCCATGCGATCATCATCCCTAACTTCTCTATTTTTCCTCATCCTTAAATCATGTGTAGACTTTGAGCACACTCGTCCTCTCTCTCTATATATCTTCACTTGTACTTGTTTCTCTCTCTCTCTTGGGCACTAGGCTTTCTTGGTCACTTTAGAGTTTCTTAGAGCATCTTGGTGTTTTAGGGTTAGGGTCTTACCCTTGAAGATTGAAGACTAGGACTTTGGGAGAAAACCCTAGGGTGGACTTATGACAAAGAAGAGAAGAGAACACCTTGCCTTTGAAATAGTGTTAAAGGGATTCTTGCACTTATTCTTCTAGGACATTTGAGCTAGAGTTTGATGATTTACCCAAGCTAGGACATTTTGTATGGTTGGATTTCGTAGCCTTCAAAGGATGCTATGGTATGTTCTTCATCATTGAGCTTATATGTGAAGTTTCCAGCCATACATATCCTATGTCAATTTCATATTTGATTTTCAGTGACATGTGTTCTTCATATTTTACATCTATTTATGATTTTGTTGATTGGAAATAAGTAAAAGGACAAATTGCTAAGTGATTTGACATCTAAAAAAGACGATAAAGGGGTTGATTTCACTGCTGTAATACTACAGTTATTTCTGCTGTAAATTACATTTTCAGATCTGATAAGTTGCCTTAGAAGGGCTGAAAACATATCTCATTGGTTGGCGTATTTTCTCTTTAATTGTTGGGAAGTTTAGGGCTGCTTGAAAGTGAATTATTGTACTTCTTCTGCTGCTGTTTTGTACTTTAATTCACAGCAGTCCTAGGACAGAAAATTCTGGGGTTAACATCTAACGAACCTTCTAAAAAGAAAGTGAAATTTTTTAGTTGCACTAAAGTGTCATTCTGGTGAAATTTCCAACATGCATGTATGTATTATAATCAATATTTGAATGTTTAAAGGTTGTTGTAGCTTTACTTCCACTGCTGCATGCTACAACTAGTCAAAGTATTCAATTTTCGTATCAGAGACAAGAATGGGTGATGGTTTTTGAGTGTCCTGCCACCTCAAATGATTTACAAAGGTGGTTGGGTACATTGCACATGCTATTAGACTATAGATTTTATCTAGCATAGTTTAGATCTGCTTTTATAGAAGCGGCCTTTGCACCTCCACTTTGTATCCCACACTGTTTTACTAAGCAGTCCCATTGACCTATTTGTCATCAACAGCTGGGCATTAATAAAAGTTCATTATCTTATCCTATCTATGTTAAACTAGTAGCAACAAGGAAGGTCTTCTTGCATGCATGTGTTCTTGCATGCAGAAGACCTAAATTAGGAAACCAGTTGTATTTAATTTACTTTTCCTAAGTTTACTTTGGAAAATAAATTAAAGTGATCTAAATTAACTTTAGTGAACCACTAGTTAAAGTGAAAGTGAAATTAGGGTTTTTGCTTTACCACTAGTTAAAGTGAAAGTGAAATTAGGGTTTTTGCTTTAGCTAAAGTTATAAAAGAGAGATCAATTGGTGGAGAGAACACACACACTTGTATTCCGACAGAGACAAGATACAGACAGGGAGAGAAAGTTAGACAGGATTTCGCTGAGAAAATGGAGGAGCGAGCAGCAGGATCATCGAGCTTTGTACAGCTGGGCCGTGCACTCACACGGGAGGGTGTTGAGGTTTAGCTGGAATTTGCCTAGTGATTCTGCCGGGTACTGCATTCGCCAGGATTGGGTGAATTTGCAGTGATTGTAAAAGTTCCATATTTTCTCATAATAAAATCTATATTTGACTGCTGCACCGGTTTTCCCATCTTGGGTTTTTCCGGGGGTTTCCATACCAAAAATAATAGTGTCAATATTGTGATGTGATGTTGTGATTTATTTCTCAGTTTTATATTCCGCTGCATACTGTAAAAGATATTCATGTGTGGTTATCAGTTGATATTTTGCATGCACTGTTTAACCCTAGTTGAATATTAAAGGAAAATTTACAATCTGCACCTTGTTATGGTCAAAATGTTGTCAACTTTGCTCATCATTTTCATTTCCTATATACATTCAGAAAAAGTGGGGATTAATATGAGGGTAAGGGTGTGGGGATCTAGTTGAGGGATTCTTTCTCATGCAGTTAGGAAGTTGTCCTGATTATTACATTTCATTCATCGAGGTTGTTAAGGAACATATCCTGTAAGTACGGATCCATTGTATCTACATGCATGATGGCCAAAAACAATTCAATGATGTAATAGAAAAATCTTGTTAAAGGGGAGTTTTCTAGTGTAATGGATTGGTTTCTCCACTATACACCCAATGTCATCATTTTTATGTATAACGTGCAATGTGTATCAGATTATCTTGGAGTTAATTTATAAGATTTGGTTTCTAATGTCATTTAATTCCCCAGGTTTCAGTTAAATTTTGAGGTCTTCCTCGGTTGACATTCTGATTAGTCTCGATCAAAACATCCTCATGTACATTTCATCCCCGTGGACAATCCCTTTTAAGTTGAAGGCATTTTCGGAATCATCCATATTGACAATTTTCAGTCAAAATCACACAGAGGCCCTGTTCTGCATTATTCTAACTCTGCCTTTGCTGCAACTGTCTTTGAGACTTGAGTTTCTATCATACCTTGGAGGAACTGAGCATTGATTTGGTTCTGCTCCTCTTGAGATTTCATCAACCTTTCATTACCTACTCTATGGTTGTGAACTTGGTCCCTTAGGTTCCTCGTGATTTCAGCTAAATTCTGAGGTATTCCTTGGTCCACATGTCCATGAGTCTTGATGCCAACATCCTCCACATTCATTTCAACCCCATAGGTATTTGGTATTCCCTTCTAGTTGAACGCATTTTGAGAATCTTCAACGTTGACAGTTTTCCATTCAATGACTACCATTTCAGCTCTGGTATTGCTATGGCTGCTGCATTGCTGATTTGTAACTCACTTGCAATGCCTCTAACTTCCCCCTTACCAACCCAAATTGAATTGGTGGGGTTAAAGGGGCTTAAGGAAATCACAATTATTTGGTTGGTATCAGAAGTAGCAAATCAGGCACACTGCTGTAACTGCAGAAATCTAAAGGGGGGGTCACTGTGAATTTACATGTAAATACAGTGTGTAAATAGAGACTGTTGAAGGAGGCACTTAACCATTTACATGTTATGAAAGCAAGTGGAAACTATACCCAGATACCTACGGTGGTACATCACAAGTGTTCACTAAGCTAAGAGCTTTGACAGAGTACAGAAGGGTCTGTGAGAATATTATGAGAAACAGGACTGAGCCAGACGCCTTTTGGGGGTATCACATTAGAAACATGTATTCTAAAACGAGAGATATGAAGTTTGGTCACAAAGTGCTTGGAAAAATTTCTGAACAAGATGTGGCACTTTCGGGTTCAGTTATTGCAGGAAATGCATAGTGTGGTGATGTCGAGGAGGCTGTTGGGCTATTTGATAAAATTACAGGGCAGGAATCAAGTTTGACTATATTTTGTTAGCTTTTAAGGGCATGTGTTGCCAGGGAATAAGTTCTCACAGAGGGTCATCAGGTCCATGCCACCACAAGTAAATTTAGCGGGTATGAATAGGATGGTTCTAGACAGGAGGTTCTCATTCTCATGTTTCCCAATGTATACTCAATTTTGTAGAATGCAATGATAGCAGGAAATGCCAAAATGGGTATGGTGCAGAAGCAGCAAACCTGTTTACCCAAGTGCACCATACAGCATCGGGATGACTAACCATCTGGCTTTGGCACATGTGCCCACGAATTTCCCACACCAAAGGCTCTGCAACAAGTCAAATAGGTCCATGCACAAAGCATAAAATCTGGATTTGAATCAGATGCACCTGTGGGGAATGCCCTTGCTATAATAGAATCCAAATGTCACAACATAGAGGATGCATGCAATATATTTGATGAAATACCTGAAAGAAATGTGGTCTCATGGACTTCATTGATTGCAGGATACACTGAGAATGGGCATGGTCAGGAGGCTCTGAAACTGTTTTGCCAGATGTTGCAAATAGGTTTGAAGGCAAATCAGTTCAAATACCCAAATGTTATCAGGGAATGTGCCCTCCTTGCAACTGTGGAACATGGGAAACAGATTCATGCTTGTGTTATCAAATCCAGTTTTGACGAGGATCTTTATGTGCATGATGCCCTAATCACCATGTATACTCGAAATGGTAACATACGTAGTGCATGGGAAGTGTTTGGCAGAATGATAGAATGAGATGCAATATCATGGATGATATTGATTGCAGGATATGTTCAGAATGGGTCTGCAAGTAGATCTCTTAAGCTCTTTGAGAAAATGCAGAAAGAAAGTTTGAATGCAGTTGATGTAACCTTTACTATTGTTTTCTCTGCATGTGATCATGTAGGACTGGCTGATGAAGAGCAATCATGGCACTGGGCCAAAAATGGAGCACTCTGATTTTATGGTTGACCTTTAGGTCATGCTAAGCAGCTGGATGAAGCACGGGGGTTTATCAATAAAATGACAGTTCATTCCGGTGCTTTGGTGGGGTGAAGCTTTCTTGGTGCCTGCAGAATCCATAGTAGCATGGATTGTGCAAAACAAGCAGTAGAACATCTTGAATTGGCACCATATGACTCCACATATGTGCATGTCAAACACATATGTAGCAGCTGGAAGACGGGATCACGTTGCAAAGGTAAGAAAAAATTATGAAGGGCAAGGGTCAAGAAGGATTCAGGATGTAGCTGGATTAAGGCCAGAAATAAGGTTCATGAATTCATTGTAGGAGACAAATCATACCCAAAGGCAAAGACGATGTAGGCTGACTTGGAAAGCTTGATTAAACAAATAGTGGAGGCGAGCTATGTGCCAATACAAACATTGCCTCAAATTGGAGGAAGAATAGATAAGGACCTTTGTCTCTGCTGAGGATTAAAGAAATTTTCCTGTGTCTGTGTTGAGAACTAATAAAAAAATCTCTACCTCAGTTCTGTGTAAGAGCAAAATCTAAATATACTAAACTACTTGCTAAAATAAAAAGTTCCTCCACGTTGTGTTTGTAAATGACTACCTAGGGTGGAACAAGTTTGATCTTCGTTATGATGGATTTGAATCTGTTGCTTCAAGTATGAGACTTGATACACGTGCCTGAACTAAGCATGCCAGAGCCAAAGAAGATCCCAGGCGCATCACTCACTTCGACACCTAAAACCCTCGATTGAAAATTGGAAAGCTAATAAAGGAAAACTCCCAATTTTAATTGATGTTTTACTACTAGTGTAAGACATCTTTGATGAGTGGAAGATAGCGGAGGGATTTCGTTACATGTATGTATCTTACCTTTTTGGATTTGAATCTTTAATCTTTCAAGAAGAAACATATATTATTATATTATTAACAGTTAGGTTTAATTAAGTTGTACTTTCTATTGTCAAATTTGAGAATGAAAAAAGTCCAAAGGGGTTGGATTTATTGGTGAAGAGTGAGGAGATTTTTTATTTTTACCAATGGGAAAACTTCAATTCCTGTGAGGGCATTGTATGAAATGATCTTATGACATGTATGTTAAAGTTTTGGGTTAGATTAGGGTTTTGAAGAAATTAACAACTTTGCACATCACTTCAGTCAACTACTTTAGACGAAGTAAAGGTACAACAGTGGTAACATAAGATAAATTTCAAGATGCAGAACAATACAACAGTAACACTGAACAAAATTCCAACATAGTACTTGATGCAAACTAGTAAGACCAATTAGAACATAAATTCTCATCTCTTTCAAATTTAGCACTCCTCAATGGTCCCTGTGCTAAAGTTGGTCCTTAAGATTCAAGAGACAATAGCAGTAGTACCATGTAAAACATACTAATGAATCAACAACTAAAGAGGAGTGACAATGAACTGTAACAATGTTGATTTAGATCTGGTTTGGATCTGCCTTATACTCAGATACTTTTAGGGTCAGATCTTGTCACTGAAAGAACAAGCTGCTAAAAGGAACAGATGGCATGCCTTGAGAGAGAGAGTTAGAGAGTTGTAGGTTAAGGTTAGACAGATATAGTAGTAAACAAGATACCTCAGACATCAAGTGTGAAGACCCTTGTCATTTAGGGCTCAACACTGCCACAACTCAGTTCAAGATAGGCTGCAAACAATTCAAGGCCAAAGAGGTAAGGTCAAATCAGCCATGACTTAGCTAGAATAGGTTACCACGGTTCACATTAAGGCTGAGGGAGATCATCACGGTCCATAGCCCAGCTAGGAGAGATCAACATAGTCACAGTCACAGCCCACTAGTATATACAGTCACAACTAACTAGTATACACAGTCACAGCCAAAACTTGGAAGGACACAGTCCATGAGTCAGGTGTATAAGGTCACGGCTCAGCAAGATACACAGCCCACAGATCAGCCCATAAGGTCATGGCTCAGCAGGAAGACAATACACAGTCCATAGACCAGCCCATAAGGTCACCTAAAACAGTCATGGACTATTCCATAAGAAGATAGGAGCAACAAGAAATCAAAACGTCCACCCAAAGCAACAGAAACCCTAGGCGTCAAGCACAAACCAGCAAAGGATCAGATCTGAGCTTCTTTTCATATCAAGATACTTGCTAAAAATGGAGAAGTGAAGCTTATTTATAATCTTGAGAAGCCTTCTAGAAAGGTCACTTAGGCAATCCTAGGTTTTAGGATGGTTAAACATAAAATAAAGTTAAGTGAATTTAGGATAGGGTACCAATGTTCCAAAAATAAAAACCATAAAATTAAGTTGACTTGGGATAGGGTACCAATGGTCCAATGGTCTTACAAAATAAAAACCATAAAGTTATGTTAACTTAGGATAGGGTACCAATGGTTAAAAACAAAAAACAAAAAAAAAACATAAAATTAAGTTGACTTAGGATAAGGTACCAATGGTCCAAAAATAAAAACCACAAAATTAAGTGGACTATCCTAAGGGTTAGGTGCTAGTGACATCATCAAGGAGTGCCCAGTCCCTTAAGAAACAACCTAGCAATAACCGAATAGGAGAGAGGACATCACACATCATCATCTTGGTCAACTTGACCAAGATCTACCTAGTTAACTGACCATGAATGTACCTGCAAGAATGGCTTGGTCCCAAACTAGGAAGTCTCTGTCTCAACCTGCAAAATCTACTTATACATCATCTCCAAGAAACTGTCCAGTCCTAGACCAAAATACCCTAGAGACATATAGGGGCCCTAACCATATGTTAGGGACTTTGCCATGCCATCAACCTCCTAGGTCCCAGACCAAGAACCCCAAGAGACTACTGGGGGCCCTAGGGTAACATCTAGGGTCTTACTCTACCCTAGTTAACTGACTAGGGTGCCATCCTCCCTGAGAATGGGTCTCGCGGCTGCACTATCTTTAACAATGTACACACATAGTGATCATTGGAAAAAATAATGAAGGAAAAGGAGAAATAACACAAGGAGACAAGGAATAAAACATGGTGAGAATGAAATTCATGAGACCTACAAATAAGATGAGGAGGATGATTGAAATAAAGAGTTAGAGGGAAATATGAAGGCCAAGATGACACATCGAAACTAAAAAAAAGGAAAAGATAGAACATGTTAATGGTTATGATGTGTTGAGTTTTAACATGAATGTAAAATTTAATAGCAATAACAGCTCTTTTAGAATTTTTATAGACTGTAGAAGAGATAGTACTGAGATTGTTAGCAACAGAAAAACAACAGTAGTAGTAAAGCAATTTTCCACAAGAATGAACACAAGAATTTTCACGGGGAAACCTTTGAAGGACAAAAAGCCCAAAACAATTATTAATTCACCCTCTGAATGAAATGACTGAGTTTGAGCATGAGTAGATCAACTTTGAAAGAATTCTGGTAAACACTAAGTATACACCAATTTGTCTTAGTCAAACCTCAACCATCTGGAGCAGCTTCTACTCAATTTACAGTCTGCCTATTAGTGCATCCGTATGCCATTGTTCACTTTGTTGATGGTTGTCGTGACCTGTAAGCTAAGTTACCAAGATACGGATACGGATTCGGATACAGATTCACTAGATTTTTTAAAACCCAAGAATCGAATACGGCGGGGAAACGACAAGTACAAACAAATAGCAAAATATTTTTATAATAAATAGAAAAATAGAATGAAAAAACAAAACTATTTAGGAAACACAAGAGTAGAACTATAAGTTATTGCCAAAAAAGAGAGTTCACGTACCATAACCGATAATTTGATAAGTTGTGATATTGATAATTTTAAAAACCATTTCAGTATGAACTTGAAGCAGGTCATAATAGTGTTTTTGTGAGCCACATCCACATGTCCCTATCAGCAAGGAAAAAAGTGGTTTTCTTGAACGCTATGGCAAGACTACAAAACAATGTAGGTGAAGTGAGCAACAACATAGTACATAAAGATAGATCAGCCCTTGACAGCAGACCTTGACCATAAAGATATATCAAATAAAAGCATTGAGAGCAGACCTTGATATTGATATTTCAGAGTTCAAGAGCATATCTTGACATAAGGATATATCAGACCTTGAGCAAGAATGGGGTTTACACTTTTAGCCATTAGGTGATTATGGTTTTTTAAGTTTTTCATTAAAAAATAATTTTTTGGGGGGATCAATGGGTCGTAGAAGCACTGGAAGTTGCAGGATCCATTTGAAAATTTCATGAATTGTTTGATTTTTCACAAGATCCGTTTGAAAATTTCAGTTTTATTTTTATTTTTCACAAGATCCGTTTCATGGGACCAGGACATGTTTCCTTCTACAGGGGATACGTTTCCATGGTGGATCCAAGGTGGATCCGGGGATCCCACACACTGGGGTGGTGGATCTGGTAACAGCCTGTAAGTGCTCTAGTTGAGCTACTGTGACCTTATGTGTGCCCTAACTGTTGCTTAACAAGGCTCAAGTGTACTGAGGAAGGCCCTAGCAAGGCTTGACTTCATAGAGGAGGGCCCTAGCAGGGCTCGGGTGCACTAAGAAAGGCCCTAAAAGGGCTCGAGTGCACTGAGGTTCACCCAAATGGAGTAGTCGTGACTATAACTGCCCCAAGACCAATTTCGGGTGGACTATGGCAGGCACTGGCAAAGCTCAGATGACTCGCTAACTGGGCTATAGTAGTGAAGAGGCCACACCAGGGCTACCGTGAGTTGATGGTGGTCTAAGAAGACTTGAATTAGTCTTGTTGTAGTTGCCACCAAGATCCAAATAAACAAGAGAGAAGAATACCAGCTTTGAAGAGATCCACGAGTTTTTCCTTAAGGAGCAACAAAGATTGTATGTCTCTTTGATGGTGAGACGTCATCTTTATTTATAGGTCTTTTAAGTGGAAGATGGTTCCATACAAATAGGAGACTGCCCATGACGCTTGCATTCTTGACCATTGACTTTTCATCTTTTGTGGTCCAAGTAACCATTTAATCTTTTGTTCTTTACCTTTGAGGTACTTGGTCCTTCATTTGGTGGGTACTTGGATCAACACAAGGGGTGCTTGGGCTTCTTTGGTCCTTCCAGTGGTTCTATAACCACAATAGATCATCTCAAGTGTTATACATATCAACTCGAAGTGCATCATCATAAATGAGAAGAATTAATAATTGTTTACCTTGTTTTCCTCAATGTCAACAAGATCATGTGCCGGGTATTTCAACCAGGGGTGGCTAGTCCCTTGAGAAGGTCTCATAGCCCATAGATCAAAGAGAGGAGTGCATCACTTGCTTAGACCCAGTCTAGGGCTTATGGTGATGACCTGGTAATTGACCAAGTGCCTCAACCCCAGGCTGCATTAGATGACTCAATGTCAATTACTTGGTAACTGACCAAGTGTCTCCATTCTTCTGGAGAATGGCCCTCGGCCCTAGACTGAGGTCTCAATCCCAGTCCCAGTCGATTTCCTAGTAACTGACCAAGTGCCTCCATTCTTCCAGAGAATGGTCCTCAGCCTTAGGCTGAGGTCCCAGTCCTAAACTGGGTAGATTTCCTGGTAACTGAGCAGGTGCCTCCATTCTCCTAGAGAATGGCCCTCAACCTTAGGTTGAGATCCCAGTCCCAAATTGGGTCGATTTCCTAGTAATTGACCAGGTGCCTCCATTCTCCCAGAGAATGGCTCTCGATGTTGCTTTAAAAAAAATCAACAAGATGGTGTATAAGAGACTTCCACGATTGGCTAAGTTTATAATTGTCTTCACTTTTAAAATCATTAGGGTTCTTTTGTATTTCTAAAGCTTCCCTAACAAGGCGGGAAGAATAATTGGAGGTTGATGCAAGAATTTTGGTTTGATTGAAACATATGAGGTGGTTAGGGTTAAAGGAGTGCTCTGCCATGGCGGATATACAAAGCCGATATGATTAGTGTCAGCAATATGTTCTTTGATATGAGTATGAATGGCTCTACCAGTTTGTCCGATGTATGATTTTCCACACGAACAAGGAATCTAGTAGACTCAAGGAGTTGGACTTGTTTTTAACACTTATGAATAATTGTTTAAGAGTTTTATGGGGTTTGAAGATGGTCTTAATATTCATTTTATTAAGAATCTTGAAATGCGATCAATAACACCATGGATGAATGGGAGAGAAATTAATGCTTGAGTTGGAGAATGCGGATGGTGAGCACCATGGATGAATGGGAGAGAAATTAATGCTTGAGTTGGAGAATGCGGATGGTGATGCATAGGTTTAGGATTAAGAGTGAAAAACTATTCAAAAACAAAGATTAAGTTAATGATGGATGTGCTTTACTTGAAGAATGATAAATGGGGCCTACCCTCAAAGACGATGATCACCCTTCGGCTTTTACTTATGCAACAATATTCTAGCAACTCCTTAATCTATGAATCTTGAAATGGTTATGACTTTTACCCTGTGTGTTTTGGGTGCAAAGCCTTCCACTAAGACATTGAAATGATGGGTTCATTGCCCTTGCCTTAGCTAATTTTTAGAATGAAAAACAGCTCAAAGACAAAGACAATGCAATGACCCCTACTACATCTGGGCTGATTTTTTTACTTGACTGTTGTTGTGTTTTGGGTTGGATTCTCGTCAAACAGTTTGATGATGGTGCTCTGATACCATTGTAATGTTTCCTACCAAATCCGAGCTGAATTTTAGTTACCTGCTTGTATATTTTGGGGTTTGTTTTTTCGTCAAACACTTTGTCTCCGATGTTCTATAACCACTGTACTATCCCCTTTGATTCTGCTGATAGCTGTTTGTTCTCGCTGATGTTATATCGGCGTCCCTTTTGACTTGGGATTTTTGTCAAACAGTTAGAAAGCAGTTGATGTATTACTCCTGTAGGATTCCATCTAACAAAGTTTGATTTTTATATGGGTTTCTATTGTGGTTTTAAGAGTGTTTGTTCCCGCTCTCATTCACCTAAACTTTAACAAATAAATTGCAATCCTGGACTATGTCTCTTCGCATTAATGTCAAGAAAAAAACGAGCCAACCCTCTGCATTCACTAAATGTAGGTATCTATCAACTGTAACAGCAGTTTATTAGAGAGATAATATCAGATTTACAGATGAATTTTCAGACCTGTATAACGATGTCATGTACAGTCACTGAGTTTGCTGAGGCGACCCCTTCGTGAGTAGTGATTACCCCTTCTCCTTGCAAAGACAACGTTCCGATTGATACACTTCAGTAATTCCAAGCAGTGATGCAACTTGGCCTCTTTGACAGCAGAAACAACAGCACTTACAGGCAGCAAATTATGACTGTATACTTGGCCTTCTTGGTGACACGATTTACCTTCTTTGATACACAAATAACTCCAGATCGCTGCTCAGAAGTGGAATGGCCTCTTGGAGAGGGTCACAACTTACTTAGTCTGTCACTGTTCAAGAGATAATAACCAGCGCTGAAGGATGGCAAGTGATGACAGTTGTTTGTACCCGTAAATCAGCCACACGCCTCCTCAATGAACCCTCACGAACTCTCTCGAAAAGCTGATGTCGATAAACCGGTTCAAATCTGTGTAATGACTCCGCTCTTGTTCTTGTTGCAACAGTATGTGATGGCAGCCTCTAACAAAAGAAAAAACTGCCCAACGATCTCGTATGGAAGTGCGCCCTTCCTTATACACACCCAAAACCTCTACAAAATCGTGTGAGAAATCTCATTGATTCCTCTTCATGGAATAGCGAAACTATAGTTCTTTTAGGTTTTCGTACTTGGAGCCAACAGCTACAAGAGCTTCCAAATCTTTTTGGAAAATGAGAAAGAACATGGATTAATAAAAAGAGGATCGATTTGCTCTTTCTAAGCTAATTTTAAATTTTATTTAAGCCAGAATTAGAGGGGTCTATTTGTCCTTTTTAAGCTCATTTTTTTTCAATTTACTTTTTCTCACTCTTTTTCCTTATTTGTCCTTTTTAAGTTTTATTTCTTCATCTCATTAAATAAATAATATAATATAAAATGATTTTATAAAATCTACTTGTAATATTTATGAAGGTAATTTTATAATGCCACATTTTAATTTTTAATTACTTAATGTAATTTTTGAAGGTTTTTTTTTTACAATTTAATTACTTAATGTCATTTTTAAGGTTGTTTTCGGTACAATGAATAATTAACTAATTGAGACTCTTTGAAGTTGATCAAGGAGACACATTCCAAATGTCATCTCCACGAGCATAGCAAGAGAACCCAACAAAATGGGACAAATACTAAGTTAATGATAGATGGACCTTATTTTGCCTAATGATGGATTTAAGGAGGATTCAAAAGGTTTAATGGCACATGTTGTAAGATAGGCTACAGTCTTTCCTAAGTTTGTATTTGAAGAGGATGATGACTCTATGGAGGTAGAAATGACCAAGGAGGAACTATAAGTAGTGCTTCAATCATTCATAAAAGATAAAAGTTTAGGGTTGAACTATTAGACAGTGGAATTCTTTATGGGTCTTTATATGAATTATTGGATGATATTCTCTTAAGGGTAATGGAAGAATCTAGGAGATCAAGGAAAGTATTGTCGGCCTTTAATACTACTTGTATTGCCATGATTTGTCACGTCCCTTTCCCTCATCCCGACGATGGAGAGGACATGACCAACACTATTGTTGATGTCATAACGGGAAATCTAGCCCCATGTACATAATCATAAAAAAAATAATGCATTGAACATAAAATACATACACGGATGCATTATACATGTAAATACACGGTGGAAGAAAATACAATCATTCCAACATTCAGCATGTTCATAATACTTCCTAAAACAATTAGTTGGCAGAGATTAATTCATAAAACACAAGAATACTTATCTTGAGAAGAAGCTTCCCCGCAACTAGCTATGTCGTTGCAATGTTCCACCCAACCATAAGTTAGTGTGCTCATCAATCTCTCTGCATCACTGCCACCCCCGAGTTGGGCATGATTTCCACAAGGAACTAGGGAACAACAGGCTTACACACAGCAAGACCATACACCCACAGTCAAGCCAACACACATTGGGTTTCATAGACTTCCCAGCCAAACCAACACCTAGTTAGGTTAATAGGCTATAGGCTTACCAAGCCAACACACATCAAGCACGGTCAACCAACTAACAGTTGGGTTTCATAGACTTACTCATCCCATCCAACACAAGGATGCCCTTCACAGCAAAATAACAATTTCAAGGTATGGACAGAATGTCCTAGAATCCAAAACAGAAGTGGAAACAAGGGGAAAACAACCCTTTGATAGTAAAATCAATTACATAGACATCTATGGGCTTCACGTGGACAAAAATGACCTCTATTCGCACCCAAATCATGGATCTACCTTCCCAGCCACTGAGATTTACAAAAAACGAGTTTTTGGGCATGGAGAAAATGAGGAAACAACATAAAAACGTGAGGGAAGCGCTCAACAAACTCCAACTATGTGAGGAAAGGGAAAACACCCTCTTAAAACCCCCAAATCGTGGTTCTCCTCTACACATTCACTAAACAATACCAAAAACATAGTTTCCTTTGTTAGACACTGAGAGGGGGGGTGAATCAGTGTGAAGCCATTTTAAACTTTTCTTAGCTAACAATTCATCATTCAACCAATCACATAATTATTTCACATATCATAGTATTTAAATCATCAAGAACCATAACACAGAAGAACACCACACCATATAAATTTGTAATATTTTTATATTAGTTTTGGTTCGGCTACAACCGTTAGGCAAAATCAACACCTACTGATACATAGAGCACCTACTCTACATCCAGGACCCTGCCTGGTTTTCTTAGACCCTGCTAAGAAGGGTTTGAGGTATCCTAACCTCAAAAGCAAGTCAAGCTTGCACTTACAATACAGTATCCTTGTGTCACACAAGAAATCTCTAACACATCAAAGCTGTTCATCTTCTCCGCTCATCACATCAATTCTGCTGTAACACTGCTCACTGCTGCTCATGAATCTCTGGTCAATCTCTGCTCATTAACCACTGCTCAAGAAGCCTTATCAATCCACATGTCAAGTCTGTTGTTCCCATGCCAACTGTCATCTAATCATCATGTCTTTTGCTGTAGGTATATCACTGCTATATAATCACCATTGTCTCGTTCACTTGGTTGTTGGTCTTGTCTTCTGCTGCAAGTTCATATTCTCATTGAATCAATCAAGCATAAACTGTCAAACTACTTCTCAAGCAGCAGTCAATATGCATAGGATTCTATCTTCAACTAGCAAAGTTTGAACTCTAAACAAGTCCCAAAACAAGGACTGTCAACAACTTTGAAGATCTTCAATCAAAGTATGCTATCAAAGGTCTGTCAAATGTCAAGGCTTGGCTGAGTAAAATCATTTTCATCTCGTCACAAGGTCATTGTATCTATGCACATCATTGTTTGCATGTAGGTCTGTCAATCATCTTCTGTGTTGGATTGATAGATCAAAGCCAAACAAAAGGTTATTGCTCCTGCTGTTCTTTTTAGTCCACTTGTGCATCCACTGCTGCAAAATCCACTGAAAGGATCCACATACTGCTGCTACCTGTGGACTCTTCACTTCATCAGTATAGGAGTGCATCATGCATGAATCACATCATAGAGTGTACATCAAATCATAGCATAGGAGATCATCATCATAGAGTAGATACCACTGTATATTCCTTACTGCATGTCACTTACATTTGCTGCAGATCACTCCTACTGTTCATACTTGTACATACATTACATATCACTTTTCTAAATACATCAGAGTTCATACATACCTGACTGTGCTTATACCACAGTTTGTATCGTTGTATACAAACCAATGTTTGTATTGCAACATCATAGTATCTTCAACCTCAAGTTTTGTTTCATGACCAATCAATGTTGTAGTGTATAATTCCTCAAACTAAGCAAGTCCAAAAATTTGAATTTGACTGCTGCTGCAAATGTTTGAACTGTGGGAGGTTACAGCATCATTCCATTGCTACAAACTGCAATGTTTCTTCCATCATCACCAAGAGAACCTCAGGCTACTGCTGCATCGAAACTCGAGCTGGTTCATGGGCTGTGACTGCAAAATACTTCCTCATGCCAGCGAAGGAAACTCAGTCAAAAAAAAAATTGCTTATGCTTATGTTTATGAACTTCCTCTGCTGTTGCCTTCATTTGTCAATGCACTGGAACTAGGGCATCATCTTCACATCACTCTTCATTCTTTCATAGACTTCACATGGACTTCATCATTGTATCAAGTCATTAGGCATCTTTACAAGGTATCCAACACCATAGGCTTGACCTTGAATTATTTGAACATTATCATACTGTAAAATATCTTAGGCCCCCAATTATGGAAGAATTAGGGCATGTTGCCACTGATTTCTCCTTAGCTCACGATACTCTCTATTGCTGCTGTTCCAACTTGTGTATGTCTGCAAAGCTTGGAGCGTGGAAGAAAAAAGGGTTTGCAATACTGTGTAAAACCCTCTGCTGCTGGTCAATTTCTGAGCTTAAAAAAAACTTTGCTGCTGGTCAATTTCTGAGCTTAAAATAAACTTTGCTACTGGTCAATTTCTGAGCTTAAAAAAAAACTTTGTTGCTGGTCAATTTCTGAGCTTAAAAAAACTTTGCTGCTGATCAATTTATGAGCTTGGGAAACTTCAACTTAGTCTATCAGCTAAATGCATACATACAACACTGTGTATTCACAGCCATGTTCATGTCACTCCTTGGTCACGCGTTTTGTTCACTGATTAATGCCTTACTATCTTCTCGTTATACAGACAATAATTTCTGAATGTATACTAAAAAGAAACATGTTAGATAATCATACCTTCTTCAAACAAGACGGTGGATAGTTCATGCACCACTACTGAACCTTCATCACTGTTCATCTACAATTAGAGTTCGGACTGTATACAACTGGTGATAAACCCCAAAACAAGTCAAGGATAAGACTGTAATAAGCACTATGTGAAAATGTATGTCTCCTCAGCTGCTCCAAATCGGGAGAAAAGACTGTGTATATTGAAGCAGTAACTCAGACTTGTGTAGATGATCTAAAAGTACTGTCTGTGTAAAACCGCAATGTGTTGCTGGTGTAAAATGAGGATTGTTTATGGGCTGAGAAAATCCCTAATAATGGACTGTCATCTCTTCAAAATATCGGACTGTTTGTATGATAGAACCCCCAAAAATTATGACTGTTGAATCTGCTTCCACCTAACTCAGCGAACTGTTCATGCCCAAACATCAGAGAAGACAAGACTGTAAGACTTGTTTTGCTGCCTTAAAACCTTCAAAGCTCCACCAAAAATTTCACTGAACAAGTTAGGGCCAGCTCCCACGAAAACTCAGTATACTGCTGCTGCTAAGAACCAAAAAAAATCACTGTCAAAATTCTGCTTCTCTGCTACCTTCGAAATTCCTCAGAGCTCCACCGAAATTTCCACACTAAAAAATGAAGATTTGTGATGGTATTTATACTAAATCTTCACCTTAATTTGGGGAGCCGACTTGTATTAAATTTAATAATTTATTTCTGGGCCGACTTCACAATTAACAATTTAAAAAAAAAAATGTTATGGGCCGACAAAAAAAAATATTTTATTTCACTGAGCCGACTTGACATATTTGTATTTTTAATTTTCCTTGTGGAGCCGACTTTGCACTTTGCCATTTTGGATTATTTTGCATCATCCATGGGGGGTTATTTAGGGACTTGTTCATGAAGCAAGTATGGCAACAACAGTCACCAATTATGCCTTTGTTCAGTTGTCCCTTAATTCTTTTCTGCCTTAGAAGCTCTGTCTAGAAGAATCATTCCACGTTGAAGCCTATTGATGAGGATCTGGACTATCTTACTGGAACACCCAGTCAGGAAATTGAACTCAGAAAGGGTCATTTCAGGACTTCTTCAGGCATCAGCATCAAAATCACTATTGACAGCCAATGTTAACTCCAACAGAAATATATTCTAGTCCATAAGGGCTTTAGCATCATCACCAAGGCTTTCATCATCATTGGCAGGGTCTTCAATGCCATCAGCAAGGTCTTCAACATCTTCAGCAAGGTCGTGGCATCAAGATCCAGTCTTGAGAGTGCAAGGACCTTGTCCATGTTGGCATCAATGAAAATTTCATCAACAATCTCCCCCTTTGTCTTTGATGACAACAACTCATGCTCCCCCTATGAGCATGCTCCCCTTTTGTCTGCATCACTCCCTTTTACTTCATCTCTCCCCCTTTGACATCAATGGCAATACCTGTGTCTGAAATCTCTGATCACTGCTGACTGCTCCCCCTGTCAATATGCGCGATCCTAGGACCTGTCTATATGCCTGGAGTAACCATCCTTTCTCCTTTGAGTTCATTCTCCAGCCTCATGAACTCAAGGTGTGTTAAGGTCTTTGAGAGACCTTACACTTGGCTCGCCATATGGCAACCATCCTCCCTGCTCTGATCAACCTCTCCTATCTGCAACTGCTCTGTCTTCCTCATCCATACCTGCTTCTTGACATCTGTCCTTTGAGCATTTGTTCCTTTATTTGTACTGGCTTTCCTTGATGAGCTGTATAGGAAGTTTCTCAAGGATTGTTTCTGTGTACTCCAACAATCTTGAGCTTTGTGCCCAATGCCACTACAGCTATAACACCTCATCGTATGACACTGTACAGCAATGTGACCAACATTGTTGCATGACCAACATCTGACTAAGCTGTTGGAACTTCCAACACTTCTTTGATCAACTTCATTTCTCCATGCCTGAGCGTATCCCTGACTGTAGGCATTTGTCTTTTGATCTTCAAATCTTCTTGCTAATATGTATGGAGTACTCCTTCTTGGTTGACTTCTTTGACTGGCACATTCATGGGCTTTGTGTCCAAACCCATTGCAAGTGTAGCACCTCAATGTGTGACATGTGGCAGCAACATTTCCGACTTGATTGCATGTCCAACATCTAACTGAGACATTGGGGCTTCCAGCCCTTCTTCTTCCATAGAACTTACAATCCATAGCCTTATGACCAAAGTTAGAACAAAAATAACAATAACCATTGAAGCCACTTTCATACCTGGGTCTTGTAGTTGTTTCCTTTATGAAGTTGCTTTGATGAACAGACCTAACTCCTTGTTTCATCTTTGAACTTCCAAAATCCTTGTTGTCATGTGCAGGTGCCTGGGGAGCAGCTTTGGACATTGATGGACCTGCTTCTGGAGTCTTCAGAGACCAAGTGTCATCTTTAGATTTCTCTTTGTTCTTTTTGTAACCAAGACCAGTTTTTTCGAGTGGAGATCTTTGGCAATCTAAGATCTTATCTAGGACAATTGAACTGTCCTGGAGCTTGACCAAGGCTTCGTTCTTCTTACCTTTCTTCTTGAGACAAACTACCTCCAATTCCAGCTTTTGGACTATCTCCTCCTTTTCTTCTAGCTGACTCTTCAAGATTTCTTCTGTCCTCTTAGCTTCCTCTAGCTGAGTCTTCAGATCATGATTGACCTCTCTAGTTTCTTCAAGCTCTAGAGCAGGCTTTTCTGATTCTTCCTTTTGACTGATCAATTCAATCCTTAATTGTTCAACTTCAGCATCCTTGTCTTTCATTTGATCTCGCAACTCTTTGTCCTTGTCTTTGAGCTTTTGAAGCAACACTTTCATTGACATGGTCTTCTGCTCATATTCATTCAAGGAGTCCAAGATTTCCTTTTCGAACTTCGTGAAATCACTCTGGTTCAGATTTACTGTGTTTAGGAACCAATTGGCTCTAAGATCAATATTTAGCAACGTGAGATGTATCTGATGTGCAGTCTTTGATAGCCTTTCATCATCTTCTGCAAGAACCTTCTCAATTTCATCACACAAGCTATCATTATAATCACAAGAGTCCATACCTTTACTAGAGTCCTCTTCTTGATTGAGCTCTTCTGGGGGCTTGTCTTCTGATTTATGATCTGTCTTTTCGGGTTCTGGTCTTGCCTTCTGATACTCACTCTCCAGCTTGAACCATAGGTCTTTCGCCGAAGTGTACTCTCCTACACTTTCCTTCACTTAGCTGGGAAGTCCATCAATGAGGAACTTCAAGGCTGTAGTGTTGTCCTTCTTTGCTTCCTTCTGTGCAGCTGATTTTCCTTTCTTGTTTGATGGAGCGGGTGGATTGATGACAATTTCCCAAACACCAAACTTCTTCAGATAAGCCTTCATTTTGCTCCTCCAACTGAAATAATCTGTAATATCAAGTACAGGCACGTCATTGCTTGATGGCTCTTTCTTTTCCTCCATTGTGTCTAGGGATCTCCTTCAAGCTTGCTAGGCTTGTGACGAAGGCCAGCTCTGATATCAATTGTTAGACACTGAGAGGGGGGGTGAATCAGTGTGAAGCCATTTTAAACTTTTCTTAGCTAACAATCCATCATTCAACCAATCACATAATTATTTCACATATCATAGTATTTAAATCATCAAGAACCATAACACAGAAGAACACCACACCATATAAATTTGTAATATTTTTATATTAGTTTTGGTTCGGCTACAACCGTTAGGCAAAATCAACACCTACTGATACATAGAGCACCTACTCTACATCCAAGACCCTGCCTGGTTTTCTTAGACCCTGCTAAGAAGGGTTTGAGGTATCCTAACCTCAAAAGCAAGTTAAGCTTGCACTTACAATACAGTATCCTTGTGTCACACAAGAAATCTCTAACACATCAAAGCTGTTCATCTTCTCCGCTCATCACATCAATTCTGCTGTAACACTGCTCACTGCTGCTCATGAATCTTTGGTCAATCTCTGCTCATTAACCACTGCTCAAGAAGCCTTATCAATCCACATGTCAAGTCTGTTGTTCCCATGCCAACTGTCATCTAATCATCATGTCTTTCGTTGTAGGTATATCACTGCTATATAATCACCATTGTCTGGTTCACTTGGTTGCTGGTCCTGTCTTCTGCTGCAAGTTCATCTTCTCATTAAATCAATCAAGCATAAACTGTCAAACTACTTCTCAAGCAACAGTCAATATGCATAGGACTGTGTCTTCAACAGGGCAAAGTTTGAACTCTAAACAAGGACTATCAACAACTTTGAAGATATTCAATCAGAGTATGCTATCAAAGGTCTGTCAAATGTCAAGGCTTGGCTGAGTAAAATCATTTTCATCTTGTCCCAAGGTCACTGTATCTATGCACATCATTGTTTGCATGTAGGTCTATCAATCATCTTCTGTGTTGGATTGATAGATCAAAGCCAAACAAAAGGTTATTGCTCCTGCTGTTCTTTTTAGTCCACTTGTGCATCCACTACTGCAAAATCCACTGAAAGGATCCACATACTGCTGCTACCTGTGGACTCTTCACTTCATCAGTATAGGAGTGCATCATGCATGAATCACATCGTAGAGTGTACATCAAATCATAGCATAGGAGATCATCATCATAGAGTAGATACCACTGTATATTCCTTACTGCATGTCACTTACATTTGCTGCATATCACTCCTACTGTTCATACTTGTACATACATTACATATCACTTTTCTAGATACATCAAAGTTCATGCATACCTGACTGTGCTTATACCACAGTTTGTATCGTTGTATACAAACCAATGTTTGTATTTCAACATCATAGTATCTTCAACCTCAAGTTTTGTTTCATGACCAATCAATGCTGTAGTGTATAATTCCTCAAACTAAGCAAGTCCAAAAATTTGAATTTGACTACTACTGCAAATATTTGAACTATGGGAGGTTACAACATCATTCCATTGCTGCAAACTGCAATGTTTCTTCCGTCATCACCAAGACAACCTCAGGCTACTGCTGCATCGAAACTCGAGCTGGTTCATGGGCTGTGACTGCAAAATACTTCCTCATGCCAGTGAAGGAAACTCAGTCAAAAAAAAATAAAAATTGCTTATGCTTCTGTTTATGAACTTCCTCTGCTGCTGCCTTCATTTGTCAATGCACTGGAACTAGGGCATCATCTTCACATCACTCTTCATTCTTTCATAGACTTCACATGGACTTCATCATTGTATCAAGTCATTAGGCATCTTTACAAGGTATCCAACACCATAGGCTTGACCTTGAATTATTTGAACATTATCATACTGTAAAATATCTTAGGCCCCCAATTATGGAAAAATTAGGGCATGCTGCCACTGATTTCTCCTTAGCTCACGATACTCTCTATTGCTGCTGTTCCAACTTGTGTATGTCTGCAAAGCTTGGAGCGTGGAAGAAAAAAGGGTCTACAATATTGTGTAAAACCCTCTGCTGATGGTCAATTTCTGAGCTTAAAAAAAACTTTGCTGCTAGTCAATTTCTGAGCTTAAAATAAACTTTGCTGCTGGTCAATTTCTGAGCTTAAAAAAAAACTTTGCTGCTGGTCAATTTCTGAGCTTGGGAAGCTTCAACTTAGTCTATCAGCTAAATGCATACATACAACACTGTGTATTCACAGCCATGTTCATGTCACTCCTTGGTCACGTGTTTTGTTCACTGATTAATGCCTTACTGTCTTCTCGTTATACAGACAATAATTTTTGAATGTATACTAAAAAGAAACATGTTAGATAATCATACCTTCTTCAAACAAGACGGTGGATAGTTCATGCACCACTACTGAACCTTCATCACTGTTCATCTACAATTAGAGTTCGGACTGTATACAACTGGTGATAAACCCCAAAACAAGTCAAGGATAAGACTATAATAAGCACTCTGTGAAAACGTATGGCTCCTCAGCTGCTCCAAATCGGGAGAAAAGACTGTGTATATTGAAGCAGTAACTCAGACTTGTGTAGATGATCTAAAAGTACTGTCTGTGTAAAACCGCAATGTACTGCTGGTGTAAAATGAGGACTGTTTATGGGCTGAGAAAAGCCCTAATAATGGACTTTCATCTCTTCAAAATATCGGACTGTTTGTATGATAGAACCCCCAAAAAATATGACTGTTGAATCTGCTGCCACCTAGCTCAACGAACTGTTCATGCCCAAACATCAGAGAAGACAAGACTGTAAGACTTGTTTTGCTGCCTTAAAACCTTCAAAGCTCCACCAAAAATTTCACTGAACAAGTTAGGGCCAGCTCCCACGAAAACTCAGTATACTGCTGCTGTTAAGAACCAAAAAAAATCACTGTCAAAATTCTGCTTCTCTGCTACCTCCGAAATTCCTCAGAGCTCCATCGAAATTTCCACACTAAAAAATGAAGATTTGTGATGGTATTTATACTAAATCTTCACCTTAATTTGGGGAGCCGACTTGTATTAAATTTAATAATTTATTTCTGGGCCGACTTCACAATTAACAATTTAAAAAAAAAATGTTCTGGGCCGACAATTTTTTTTTATTATTATTTCACTGAGCCGACTTGACATATTTATATTTTTAATTTTCCTTGTGGAGCCGACTTTGCACTTTGCCATTTTGGATTATTTTGCATCATCCATGGGGGGTTATTTAGGGACTTGTTCATGAAGCAAGTATGGCAACAACAGTCACCAATTATGCCTTTGTTCAGCTGTCCCTTAATTCTTTTCTGCCTTAGAAGCTCTGTCTAGAAGAATCATTCCACGTTGAAGCCTATTGATGAGGATCTGGACTATCTTACTGGAACACCCAGTCAGGAAATTGAACTCAGAAAGGGTCATTTCAGGACTTCTTCAGGCATCAGCATCAAAATCACTATTGACAGCCAATGTTAACTCCAACAGAAATATATTCTAGTCCACAAGGGCTTTAGCATCATCACCAAGGGCTTTAGCATCATCACCAAGGATTTCATCATCATTGGCAGGGTCTTCAATGCCATCAGCAAGGTCTTCAACATCTTCAGCAAGGTCGTGGCATCAAGATCCAGTCTTGAGAGTGCAAGGACCTTGTCCATGTTGGCATCAATGACAATTTCATCAATATCCTTGCCGTGGAATGAGGAAACAACCACAAAAATGTGAAGGGAAGAGCCCAACCACTGAGCATTACAAAAACGACTTCCCAACCATGGTGAAAATGTAAAAAAATGCCCAAAATTGTGAAGGGAAACGGACAGGAGCTCCAGCTGCATGAGAGAGAAAAACAGATGGATGAACAATGGCATGGGCATGCATTTCCAAGCATTTACTTACCCAATAAGTCAAAAACATGTTTTCCCAAAAATGGGTGGCTTCCCAATTCGAATTTGACTCTCATACTCTTCCCATCCCCATGCATTAACTAACGCAACCACTTCTTGATGACCGGGCACAAAAGACAAAATGGGTAGTGTAACACCCCGGTTTTGACCTCATTTGTATTAAATGTATATGATGTATATATTGTAATTAATCATGGTGTGGAGCTAAAGGAAAAAGCCCCACCATCGATTTAGCGTTTTATGTTTCGGCGATTAAAAATCGTTGCCGATGGTATTTTGTGCTAGTCGATATATTATAATTTTGGACATCATGTAAATATGCAATTTAATTAAAAACCCACAAACACCTATGTCAATGCAACAAATAATGAGATGGGGGCATGATTTCCTAAGGATAAGGGGGGGGGTATTCAAACCTTTGGGCCGATGGGGAAAAACCCAATGTCAAAGGGAGAACCCATCAAAACTGTCAACTACCTTTCTTGTCTTATTCACCCAATCATTTATTACTGCCAGAAATTGGTTGAGTTGGTTATTGCATGGGATGGACAAGGTATGGCAGCCCAAATTCAAATTGGAGAAGCCAATAGTTTTGGGAAATACATTTTGACTCCTTGGGCAAGTAAAAACCCAAAAACGTCTACCCATTCCAACATGCTTTCACGTTTTCATGTTTTTCTCGCTATTTTCCTTCACGTTGGGCTCTTGGAGGTAGCTGGAACTTCTTGTGTGTGTATTCATTCACGTTTTTTTGTTGTTTACCTCATTTTCCTCAGGCTGGGAGATCATTTTTGTAATTATCACTGGTTGGGTTTCCTCCCCCATGATTTTGTTGCATTTTCCCATTGTTTTCCAAGCTGGAAATCGTTTTTTTGGTAATGTCAGCGAGTGGGAGAAGAGACCCACGATTTTTGGGTGTTGTTGAGTCCATTTTGGCCATGTTAGGGCCATAAACGTCTATGGAAATCGAATTGCTGCTAAAGGGTTGTTTTTACCCATCTTGGTAATTCATTTTGTTGTCGAAATTGTTTTTCCTCAACCCAGAATTTTGTATTATGTTGTGTGTGCATATTTTTATTTGATCCGAACTGGTTGGGAGTGGAATTGGGTCTGAATGAGCTTGATAAACCTAGTGTATGAAGGAACCTCACAGACAGATCTAGAGGGGTTGGTTTTCTTCTTTGCACATCCTAAATAACATTGGGATGGAAAGCATAGCCTAAGGGACTGCATAGCAGTTGAGGGGATGCTTCTTTGTGTTGGGTGTGTAGATGTTTATAATTCAAGATAGATATGGTGCAGGTGTCCATAGCTTTGTGATTGAGCTCACTAGCTTAGCAATTCATCCTTCCACCTCCCTAGCAGCCTGATAAACCTAACTCTATTTGGCTTGGCTGGAATTTGATATACCTTTGGCTATTTGTGAGCCTGCTAGTGTTCCCTTATTCCTTGTGGGAATCATGCGCATCTCAGGGGTGGTAGTGTTGCTAAGAGATTGATGTGCACATTGGCCTATGGTTGGGTGCAACGTTGCAGTGATGTAGCTGGTTGCGGGACAAGCTTCTTTCAAGATAAGTATTCTTGTCTATTTTATCTCTACAATTGTATTTGTTGCTTAATGAAAAATGATGAACATGTCTAATGGGTTGAATGGATGAATTGCTTCCGTTGTATAATTGCAATTGTTATGCATCTGTGTATGTTTTATTTCAATGCATTTTTATTTTACGTTCATGGGGCTAGATTGCCCGGATTAGCAGCAGTATGGTCGCGTTCTCTCTCTGGTGGATAGGAGGGGACATGACAGGTAGTTGACAGTTTTATGGGTTTTCCCTTTGACATTTGGATTTCCACAATTGAATCAAGGGTTTTAATATTTCCCCTCCCTTGTGGAATCATGCCCCCATCTCTTAACGTTTGCAGTCCCATAGCTAGTTTTGGTTTTATATTAATTTGTACATTTACATGATATATCAAAATATATCTACCATGCTTGACTTAACACTATCACCATAGGTATCAGCCTCGATCACCTATCCAAAAAAAAATCATCAATGGCAGGGCCTTGGCCTTGAGCTCCATGCCATGATCTCAATACAATAATTACATTATGTACAATTAAATACTAAGGGGTCTAGACTGAGGTATTATATGATTCCTAAGAAGGACGATGCAAAGTGTTTTAAGGACTACATGCCTATCCTTTAGTATTTACAAAGTTATTGCCATGGGAGTGAAGAAGGTGCTCTCTAAATGCATTTCAGTAGAACAATTTGGATTATTGGATGGTATATTGACTCATGAAGTAGTGGGGGTTGATCAAGAAACCTTCCACTCCACAAAAGTAAACAAATTAAAACCAATGATTATAGAGGTTGATTTATCCAAGGCATATGATAGGCTAAGTTGGTTATATCTTAGGTTATTGATGATTTATGTGGAATTTAGTTTGTAGGTGGTGCATTGGGTTATGGTTTGTATTACTTGAGTGTCCTATGTTGTGTTGGTTAATAGGGTTGCATCTAGTTTTTTCAAACTTGGCAAGGGTCAAAGATAGAGGTGCCCCCTGTCTTACTTTTCATTTTGGTACTTGAGAGATTAAGCATATCTATGTTGGAGGCCAAATGAACTGGGACCTTTAAAGGCAACAAAATGGGAAATGATTTGTTTATCTTGCATTTACTTTTCATAGATGTTATCCTTATTTTTTTGTCATGGATCCTTAAGGGATGGGAAGAAGTTAAAAGAGCTACTTGACCAATATTGTTGAGCAAAAAGAATGCAAGTAAATGAAGGGATGTCTTATGTGACCTTTATGGGCTTGATTGTTGAAGAAAGGATTCGGCTTTATAATATGTTTCCATTTAAACTGATTAAGTTAGAAGTTAGGATAAAATATTTAGGTTTTCATATTAAAGCAAGTGGCTATTCTAAGAAGGATTGGTGGTGGAAGATTGTGAACGTGGGAGACAATTGTTCTATTGGTGTAACAATTAGTTGTCCAAAGGGGAAGATATATATTGATAAAATCGATGGTTGAGGATATATTTGTTTTTGGGTGTCCTTGTCTTTTGTGCTAAAAGATATTTGGATAAGATGAGAAAGATCAGCTTTAGATTCCTCTAGGTTGGACATATGGGAAAAAAGGCTTTCTTTTGGGTCTCATGGAAGAAAAAATCAATGACCAAAGAAAAAGGCGATTGGGGTATTAAGAAGGGTTTTGAGTTTGAAAGAGCATTGGAAACAAAATAATTTTGGAGGCTTATTATAGGTAACAATTTGTGGTGCTTTGTGATTAGTCAAAATAATATAGCCCCATTAATTATCGAGGATTGGATAAGACTACCCATAAAAGATTTTAAAAACTCTTATGTAGCTTGGGAGGTTATGGTACCAGCATTTCCAGTTGTAGGGTGTTGGTTAGCCTATAAGGTGGGGGATGGGTCTAAATTTAAATTGGGAGAAGACCCTTGGATAGGTAGCAGTATAAATCATAAATTTATAGGGGATAAAGTTAATACTCAGAGGTAAAATGGTTTCTATTTTTTAAATCATATTGCAATTGGAAGAAACCTAAATACATGGAGTTGGGATTGGTTGAGTGCTAAAGAGGTTGGATTGGGAATGGAGGACATAATACGATGGAGAGAATACACAATCAAACCAAGGCCAAATCATATCAAAGTAACAAAACAAGAGGATGAACTTGCTTAGACACAGGACTTGATGGGAAGGAATTACACCTCTAGATTATGGTACAAAGTATTGAGGGAGTTAGGGCTTGATTAGGAGGGTAGTTGGTGGTTCAAAAAAATTTGAAATTCAAGTGCTCAATGAATACAAGGCTCTTCATGTGGCTATTTCTAAGAGATAAGGTTCATGTCTAGGATTTTATGATGAAATAAATCTAGTGAGGGCCTAGAAGATGTGTACTATGAAAGAGTTGTGAGGAAACAATATCACACTACTTTATTGATTGCTCTTTTTCTAGTGTTGTGTGGGTAGAAATAGAAAAGGAAATTGGCATACAAGGACTATGGGTTGGGGACTCTATGGACAATTGTATAAAAATTTGGTATATATGACAAAATATAGAGCCTTTAACCTTTATTATGTGTATAGGGTTATGTCTAGCAAGAAATGGAGGTTTGTTTGAAGGTAAGGTGACAAAACCTCAATTTGTAGTTTGCCAAAGTTTGAGTATTATGGAAAGTTTCAATTAAGAATCATCAATAAAAGGTTCGAGGGTGGTGGTACATGATCTCTTTGACAAGTCTACACTATGGGCATATTTCGAAGGGGTGACACAAGAGGAACCATTTGTGGGAGGAGTAGGTGGTATTCTATATTTATGTGGTAGTACTTTCTAAATTTGGTTTTAATAAAGCCATGCATTCATAAAATGAAGTAATTAATGGAATCAATGGAATATCTAATGAAGTATCTACAAAATAAAAAGCTAGTAACACGGGCACGGTAGAGCGAGTTAGTAAGGATAAAGTGATATATCAATGATGGAAAATTTTCCTGCAAAGTCTAGAAAAAAGACGAGATTAATTCAATGTCCAAACATTGTATTGGAGTTGGTGATATCTATTCTTCTAGTGTAAGACATGTTGAGACTCATAACCCCCTGCAAAGAATGGTATAAAGTCATCACAACCTAGGCCTTCAAAGAAAATGGGCAGCTAAGATTTAATAAATTGGAGTTATTAGCCGTTTGTAATGTCGACTCAAGTAGTTTTTTTTTTAACTATGAGAATCTTTCCAAACTGTAACCATCCAGTGATCATTGTTAATTGTATCACGTGGATACCAAACTCACTGTCTAGGATAGCCTTAATGTTGGCCAAGACATAATCAACCTTAATGTTGGCCATGACATAATCAACAATAGTACAACCACCACAACAGTCATATAAGATTTTTCTTGTGTGTAACCTACATATACCACACCTCCCCCACATCTCCCTACATGAATCGAAACTGAACTTTTGTAGACCTTATCTGACTCGAATACCATTTGTCAACATTGAAGTGGTTTCCAGTTTGCATCTATCTGCTTTCATGATCACTTAATTACGTCTTTATCCCATGGTCTGTCTTTAAGTACCACATCTTTAAATATTGCCTTGGTTACATGTCTTTTGACTTGGTGATTGGTGCAGGCAGTGTGTGGCATGCCAAGGGCCAATCAAACAATGTTCAAAGGGGTTGTATGTCCAAAGGGAGATGGCGACGACACTTTTGAGTAATTTGCTCTTAAATGCCTGCGAAGTGTTTCGAGATGTATAGGGTCGAGCTTGAAGATTTCATGGCGGTTGAGGTGGTCTGTCTTTCACGAAATCGGTCGTAGAAGAAGCCAATAGGTAGAGCAGATATCTGGTAAATAGGTTTCAAGATCACCCAAAGGGAGAAATCTAGGTCGGGGTAGAAGAAGCCAATAAGCAGGGGCAGTGTAGCTAGGGTTTACCCGAGTTGTGGTGCTTGAAGTTGGAGACCTCTGGTCCCAGAAGAAACAAACATTTTACACATGGCACAACAGATTCTTTGAAAGTTCTCTTAATTAAGAGATTCATTTGATCGTCTTAGAGTGGATAGACGAATTTGTAAGCAATCCATAAATTTCTGGAAAAATTGCTAGCTTCATAATATTCAATAGTGAAAGCATTGAAGGAAACATAAAACAAACTTAGAAGCAAGCATTATATCCTTGAAAAGACCAATTTACAAGCATTGCAATATATCTTGGGACAGGCACCATCGATGCCGAGACTATAACAGGATATACTGCATTTGATAGCACATTTTTTACAACAATGGGTCCATGATGCAATTCGCCTCGTTTACAATCACAATAAAGCAATATATCCTTAATTTGTCATATATATACTTGGCGTTAATGACTAGGCATTTGTAGTCCATTTAGCTATAAGCACATCATCCCCGTCGTCGAAGATCTAGACCTTCCACACTTGCTTGCCTCACCACTTACCATACATCTAAAAATTAAAAATTGAACCCAAAAAGGAACCAGTTTCCAAAGAAACAAAAATTCGTTTCTGTATAAACCACTGGGAGAAACACTGTGTTTTTGAAGAAATGGGTTTTTGGTTGTAGAAATGAAAATGGCCGTAGAAAACGGTGGTTTTTGTCTGGTCCCTGTTTCTACAGCGTTTTCTGTTAGAAACGTAGTCCACCGTCACGTTTCTGGTACATGAGTGTTCTTTTGAGCCATATTTGGAGAATGTTGTCTCTGCACATGGAGCAAACTAGTTCTTCCAGTGTTCCAGAAGGTATTTATTATCTCTGGTTTGGGTTGCACAATATACTGGTTAGGACTGAAAAGTTGACATTTTTTCTTTTCTTTACTGCTTAAAGCTGAAAACTTTGTTGTTGACAAATTACAGAGGTTACAGAGATGGAGGTTGAAAAGATGGGATAAGATTTGATTGCCTTAAAAACGATTTCAAAATATCAGAAAATAGTATGAGTGCATGAATCAAGGGTGATTTTTACAGTAAAATAATTATTGATCAAGGGAAGGAGGGGTTTAATAATCAAGCAATGTTGTTGTGGAGATAAGATATGAACAGTTGGATCTTATTCAAAAATTTTGTTGTGAAGATAAGATATTGTGGAGATAAGATATGAACAGTTGGATCTGATTCAAAAATGTTGTTGTGGAGATAAAATATGAACAGTTGGATCTGATTCAAAAATTCAGCATCAACAATATTAAATGTATATTGTTATGGGGTGCTTATTAAATGTTTCAGCTGTATTTCTAATTTCTTAGATTTATTTGCATTTAAATTTTAAAATAACTTTGGTATTATGTACCCTATGTTGGGCAGAAATTAAGATTACTAACAATAAATCGATTGAACTTTACTTATAATTATCTGAAGTCATATCGTACTTTTGTCGAAGGATGTTGGATCCTTTTATGCTGCAACATCAACAACTTTTTGAGGCAATATCTGAAGTTATATATTACTTTTAGTCAATGGTTGCTAGATCCTTTTCTGCTGCAACATCAATAGCTCAGACCAATAACAAATAGATTGATTGATTCCAAGGATTCCATGTTATAACATGTGACCAGGTTTTTTATTAATTTGTATATTGTTCAGCATGAAGTATGTTTTTTTGCTTATGGTATAGCTATAGGTTTTCCCTTAAAGAATATTCAATGAAAGTAACTGATGCACCTATCTCCAGGCCATCCTCTTTCACTTTCAAAATATTTTGTTCAGCATATGTGTGGCAGCAATCATAACTTGATAATGCATGTTCAAGAGCCTTATTTCTATATACCAATTTCTATATTGTCAATCACCGGATTTGCATAAGGAAACCTTGATTTCAAGTTCAAAACATCTTAGGGTTAGTGTCTAAGTCACACCATACCTCTTGGACCTCTCAAATACAAAGGGTTCTAGGATTTCTCGATAAAAGTCCCAATAATCACACTTCTACCATGACCCATCAAAGTCCCACTAACCCCCTTGCTAAATCAATCGATCTACAACCAATTTGAGCTCTACCTATTAAATAATATCATGTTGGGACTCTTAGTCCTCCAAAGCCATGATGTTCTAGAGCAACTAAAAAGAAGCCAATGAATGTTCAGTGAACGACCTTAGTCATCTCATGAAAAATCTGGTCATTAGGCATAGCAACTTTGCCACAATGATGTGTGCACAATGCCGATGGCGATGACCCTCTTGCAAAAGGAATTTCATTGAATCATGTCAGCTAATTTCAAGCCTACCATAGTGTAGGAGGACAATAACTTGAGCCAAGGCTCATTGGATGAAGATGGCAACAATAGCAGGCAATGCTAAAGATGGAATTTAATGACTACAAGACTTAGAAATTTAATGAGCTTCGTTATGCTTAGAGAGTTAGCACATGAGATTTTGACATTATTAAAAAATCTATAACACCCTTACCACCACGAATCCATAACTCTATAAAACTTAACCCATATACTACTTGCACATATAACCCTAAAAATGATCTCTTAGCCATTATCTTCTAACCACTTTACTCTATAACACTATTCTAGGGCCTCTCCATTATAACATCCTATCTCTTAGACCTCAAGTTAAAAAAAGACCTCAAAACAAAAAATATATACAAATCAACTTTATAAGAGGCAATAGGATTCAATATAATCATGTCAACCATAAGGGTAAATAATTTTGGTGGGCAAGGAAAAACCTACTTTTTTTTAATAGTATTTTCAACTTATCTCGTTATAAGTTTACTCAAATTACGAGTGGAAGAACTTGTTGGATGCAGAATTAAATTCCACTTATGACGAGTACCCATTAGACCCCCGACAAGAAAATACTTGAAATACATCTAAAAATGTATTTTGTTGAAGGAAACATTTTTTAATGTATTTTGAGCTTTTCCCTACAAGGGGTTGTCAAAAGTATGCTAAGTGGGTACTCATTGGATGCGAAATTTAATTTTTCATCAAAGAGTGACAACTCTTGAAATTTGAGTAAACCTAAAGGAAATAAGTTGAAAGATGATAAAAAAAAGGTACAATTATTTTTCTTTTCCTTAAAAAAAATAACTCTTATTTTATTATTTTCATTGGGAGGCTCATTTTAAACCTCAAAATTATTCTAAAAAACTATACTACTTCTATCAATATTAGCCCCTAAAATATTTAACACTCATGCCTTAAATGCTCCTAACACTTAAGGTGATACATACAAAAACCTTGAACAACTTGTCATACACGTTTTAATTCTAGCTTTTGGCCTAGTGAACACATCCTTCAAAACAATATGCAAGGCTAATATTCCAGGCTTGAAAGTCATGGAGTTGGAACATAAAAAGAATGGCAAGTGAAGCTAACAACCCATAACCATGTACATACTTTACCTTCAGTCATCACCATTGTTCGAAACATTCAATCATCACCATGACAATGAGTCACAAGGTCAACGAATACTTAAGGGAGGTCCAATACCAAATAAAAAAAATGGCATGCCATGAGCCAAATTTCATATGCAATCTTTAACGAAGTTTCCAAGGTCCAATGCTATTTTACCATCACAAAACAAACATTGATACAAATTTTCAATTAATGTTAAAACTTATGGTTTAGCAACCATTTAGACCCAATTGTTATGTGTAAATATTTCTTTAACATCCATTACTACTATGTAGCTTAGTGTAGGGAATGTGGCACCTCAAATCCATTTTATATTTCAATAAATTTTGTATATTTCCTCTTCAATTTTTACAAAAAGGTTAGCTAACAAAATTAATTGGAATTAGAATTTAGGGTTTTTATTGAAATTTAGTTTCACAAACTACTCTTATTCATGTAAAATGTTATGAAGGATTTCCAACCTCTTGCACTATATTGTTTAGCAATTTTTCTTGTAACTTCTAAGTGTACAATGTTTTTATCTTTAATATCTATGTTTAATAGAAAAATGTTCACATATTAAAGTTGGTTAGTGAAGTTAATTTGTATACTTGCATGTCAATTAATTATCTAAAATTCAATAAAAGTTTTTAATTTCATCTACATTGTTTCTTAAATGTGTATTACTGCAATTTTGCATTTATACCATATATATATGTATTTAACTTTTCATGTATTCACAAGAGAGTCAATATTTTATAACCTTGCCTAATATGTTCCTTCATTCTGAGCAATGAACTCCATATTGTTTTTTTTAATCCATTTATTGCATGATTTTTTATTGTTTGGCAAGAAACTCTACGCCACCTTTTTATGGCTAATATGTTTGGCCATTGATCCTCTAGTTTTGCATCTTAAATTATACAATATACATATAAGGATGATTGGTGGGAAAAACTTGCAACAATATAGGTGCATTCAACAACTTAATAATGAAGGTTATTTTTTTTCTTGAGAAAAAAACATGATTTTATTTCATCTTTCGAGGAACAAAATTACATTTTTCAGATACACATCACTGTGTATTCTATAAAGAAACCTAAGTAGGTCCAGTGAAAGTAATACATCAAAAGCAGGATGTATGATCAATCCCAGTCAAGTGTGTCACAATATATCTCGATCCATTTTCAGCCTAATCAGTCCAAAACTGAGCAGAACTAAAGACATATATAATATGAAAATAACATAGTATATTTGTCATGATCTACAGATAATCATATATCAACATGAAACTGTATAAAAAAACCAGTATATAAAAATGCCAACATAACGAACTCATTAAGGAGCCACCCCCTCAATGAACTGACGATGGTAAAAATTGTGAACAATACCATCAAACTGCTCACAGATGTTCCACTATTCCAATATCAGTAGTAGACCCTCCTTTGAGGCCAAGTTCGCCCCCTGGTTATTCTCCCTGTAAACATGACTACAAGAGTATGAATCAAAGGTATCTAAAATGTCTGAAATATTAATAATGAAGGTTATGTTATTATGGAGATGCATATTTTTATTCTTAAAGAAATATGAGGCATTTCATAACATGTTGAGTTGTATGAGATATGTTATCAATTGGAAAGCTTCCAATTTGGATTTCCAAGCTAAGAAGATTCAAAGCATTATTGGATAGGAGTAATACAATTTTCATTCATTTCAGTCCCATGGACATTACCTTCTAAGTTGAAGGCATTTTGGGAATTTTCCTTGTCAACAATTTTAAGTCCAAATCAAGTTCAAAGGCTATGTTCTATTGTTTTTTTCTAAAAAATTAAAAATAATATATTCAATCAAGTGAATGTAATATAGGTCTATTCTTCTCTTGAATATGATTCTATCATTGTAAATTTGCTTGAAACAGATTCCAAAACTAGTCGCTAAAGCTTTTAAGTGTTGGCAACTTACTAATTTCAACACTTTTTCAAGTGCAAGTAGGGCTCCAGAACCAACTTTTACTACCTATGAAGCTTGTTTTCCCTTAGTGTAAAAGAACCCCTTACTAAATATAGTTCACCATTTAAGATAGGTGATTTGATTCGATTGACAATGTCTGAAAGGGCTTAGGTGGTTGGTAAATGTGGGTATTGTTTTCTCTCACTAATTTTCAATTCCCCCATAGTTGCATGTTTTGTGGCCACGCAATATGGCCAATATATGGTTATTAGACAAATTTCTTAACCTAAAACATAATGATCAATATTATTAGGTGTTAATAGGACGTCATTTAATAACTTAGTTAAAGGAATCTTCTCAATTTCTTCTATAATTGTTTACCACTAATGATGCCAAGAGCCATAGATCACAAAGATACCACAAATGTTCTTAATCTAAATACTTGATATAAAATTGTTAGTAACTACACTTATATACATATTAGAGTGCCCATGAATACATACACATGCATTTATAAGAGTGACTACATAAGAGTTCCTCCATGCCCATAGGCATGCATAATTTACAATTGGGATTCCAACCACCCACATTTTTATTCAAACATGTTAAAATATTTATTTTCTCATTCTTGGCAAAGTCATCATCATACTTATGAAGTATAAACAAAGATCAAAGAATTAATAACGACACTGAACTAGTTAAAATAACATTTTGATAAATAAAAAATTGAATCATGAATTAAAATCTCCCATTTTGTTACCTATGTCTCACTTCACATTGCCTTAATAAAATAAACCATGAGTTATATTGTTGCCTACGTCTCCCTTCACATTGCCTTAATAAAATAAACCATGAGTTATATGCTTGCCTACATCTCCCTTCACATTACCTTAATAAAATAAACCATGAGTTATATTATCACAATAGAGATAGAACACTCCACTTTCATATTTTATTATATGGTGTGCCTTAAGTGGTAGATGCAAGTCTAGAAAGACCCAAGTGATATCTAGAAAGTGGCCATTTGGATTTAGTGGTATATGAAATTTTTTTAAACATAAATCTTAATAACTTATTCAAATTATGGATAGAGGGTTTGAATTTATTGTGAAAAGGCTCTATTAAACATTTGTACAAGCTCTCCATAAAGCTTTTAATAGCTTAGTCTAGAGCTTACAATAACTCAATAAGTGTGCTAAAACAAATTTGTTTTTTAGTCCACCTTGCAAAGAATCGTTACCCATCTCCATCTCCATGGATTGTACATTATGTAAAAGCATCACAAACATAACCTTTGTTTTCTAATCTATAAGACACCTTGCATTCTTGTTTAGATTTTTGTGATCTAAATCAATATTTCATAATTCTTATACCAGTAACAATGTTGGTACATATTCCAACTTCCTAAACTTCAAAATTTTAAAAAAATTATCCAATCTTTCATCTTTGAAAAGCTCATTAACAACAATATTATAAGTGATAAATTTTGGACAAATCTCTTTAATATTCTACACAATTTAAAAATGTATAATGACTTAGGAAAAAATTTATAAGCTATACAAAGCTCAATGATCTCTAAATTATATTTCAAAAATCAATTTTAAATGAACCTTACAATTTTCTTTTGCTTTCTTTTTAATATTATAATCTCTTCACAAAAATTATAAATAAAAAAGATTCAATATTTTTTAAATTAAAAAATATAATAAAAATAATATTTTTTTTACCATGCCTTTCTTTTATAATATATTCACCTTGAATTCCGTCATCTAAACTATAAGATATGCTATAATAAAAATGANATATATTCATCTTAAATTCTCTTCTCTAAACTATAAGATATGCTAATGTTTTTATTATATAAAAAAAAATTAATTTAAGATATGCTAATGTTTTTATTATATAAAAAAATAAGTTAGTTGATCTTATTATATGAAAATTAAACTTTTGGCCACAATCCTACACATAAAAACAAAACAAAAATATTGTTTAGGCCACTCACCAAAAATAAGGAAAAAAGGAGAAACTTAATAAGTGGACAGTCATTGAAAAATATATTGTTTAGACAACTAAGGAAAAAACTTTTTCCTGGGGTTAGTATTTATATATATATATATTTTAAAAATATTAGTCTCTATGTGTTGCTCGTTCTAATTTTCCAATCATAGTTAAAAATTTAATGGTTTTAATTTTTTTCCAGCATTCAATTGCAATTTTGTTGTAAATTGTTTTGATAGAAAGTTGAAAATTAAAATATTAAACTTAAAAAAATTAATTACTTATTTAACAAACTTCTTTAAAAAAATATATTTGGAAAAGAGTAAATTAAATTTGTTTATAATTAAAGTGGTTTTTCATCAAAATTAGTTAAACTTGAACTTTTTTGAAAAATAAATTAAAAAAAAAAAGTATAAAACCAATCTAATTATATCTAAAAAAAAATATAGAGCTAGTCCACCTCAAATTCTAAGATACTGTGTAATAATCATTTTTCCATTTTTTCTGTAACTACATGCATGGACCATGCCATCATTCAGCTTAAATACAGCTATGCATTAATTTATGGAATCAATGAAGCACCTGTAAAACTAGCACAGCTACAGATAAAGTGGCAGCTGACTGGTGATAAGCACAACCAATCACTTAGTTTTATGAAGATAGCTGGTTGTTAAATAAAGGTTAAAATATATAATTTTATATCCATTATTCATACCAAATTGTTATTACCACAAAACAAAGACTATTTAATAATAATAATAAAAACTGATATAAAAAAACAAAAACAAATTGTTACCTGTATTTTTAACCACCTTTTTTAACAATCAACCTTTTATAACAATCAAGATGCATTTAAGCATAACAAGACTATAAAATGAATGTCTACTGTAAACTTGTTACACTTTGTTTAATTTTATTAATTCTCTCAAACAAATCCAAAACCTAAGATAATATGTAAATATCTTTGGACAAGTTAAGTTAGTTGTTAGTAGTCACGGCTGCAATTTCCGGGTGATTTTGACAGCTTAGATACCCTGGCCCGTGGTTTGTCAGACCAAAGGTTCGCCCAACCATCCAACATAAAAAAAAATAAAAAAATAAAATAATTGTTAGTCAAATAAATGAAAAATTTTCATGCAAAGGATGAAAACGAAACGAAATTGATTGAATGTCCAGTTGGAATCGGTGATATCTTTTCTTCCTGTAAAAGACATGTTCAAACTGAGAACTGAACTGTTTGCAAAGAATGGAATGAAATCATCACAAATCGGGCCTTCACACAGAATGGACAACTAAGATTTAAAAATTTGAGTTATTAGCTATCTACAAAGTCAACTCCGACAGCTACAGCCCTGTATTTAAAGCTTACGATGTCAAAGCCGAGAAATGGCAATCGTTCGACCTCTCCTTCCTGCCCAGAGCCAAAACATTCCCTGTAGTTGATTTTGCAGGCTGTCTTGCCTGTGTCACGCAGATGGGCAGGGACATGGAATATTGGGATCTCTATATCTGCAATCCACTCACTAAGAAGTGGGCTCATTAATTGTCCTGGTGTAACACTGAAAACATATACTGTAACATTATAAAGTTTTCGTGGTTGCAGGGATCTGTGAATACCGGCCATTCATGGCTGTTTAACTTCCTGGTTGTTGAAGAATTCGATTCCTCTTCGTGGACATGGACTGTGCACTCGCAGACTTGCGGTCCGTTTATTTGGTGGGAGATACGGGAGTGGACGTTCTGCCTTGCGGCAACGGGAATTGTGCATCTCCATTTATTTTGCTGTACAAAAGACTCAGCCGCAACCGCCACAGAGCCCAACTCTTTGCCCTGCTTTTTGATGAAGACAAGGGGAGTTTAGGGTTCGTGAAGATTGAACCCGAACTGCCCAGTAATTTATTGACTCCAATGTATTGGATCAATTTTCAGAATATAAAAATGTGGATTAACTCGTCTCTATTGATTATAGGACTTTGTGCTTGGTTTTAAATGACTGTAGTTTTTGGTGTAATGATAAAAGTTACATGGTATCAGATTTGAGGTTTCAGATTCAATTTTTTCAAGCTAAGCCTGAGGGACACCTTGAAGTATCATGGTATCAGACTTGAGGTTTCAGGTTCCATTCTGCCAAGCTAAGCCAGAGAAAGCCCCTTGACACTTTGAAATATAGTTACTACCATACATCTGCAGGTTTTGGTGTAACAACAAACCTTACACAATGATGGTATGCTGTGAAGAAAGCCCTAACCCTATGATTGTCTCTTTGGTTGAAGATCCAAATAAAGCTAGATGAATCCAGAGCTAAGCAATCAGTTAACTCAGTGGACAAACTTGGCAACCATGACTTACAATTTGTTTACAGATTTGTAAAGCCTCCATAGCAAAGGATTTGATGAACGGAAAAAAAATATTGTGGAAGATCCTGTATTTTTTTATGAAACGAGGACCACTACGACCTTTTGTTACAGGCCATTCACTTATGATTGTGGTTGCTGGGGCATATAAGCATCTGATATATATACGCCCGGAGAGCATGGCATCTCTGATAGTTGCATATGATGGCACAAGTCTTTTTACCAATTTATGACATGATAATCATAAACATTCAACAAAGGATTCCTTGTTTTCAACAACAATGGATGAAGAAGCCCCTCATGGCCCTAGTTATGAAGTAAAGCATAGATACTCATCAAGAAATGTTGTAATTCCAACATCAAGTAAGTTCCAAACAAATATACCACCATTTGAAAATATGTGGATGAGGAAACATATGCACTTTTCGCCTATAGTGGCTATGTTGATCATGAAATTTCCATCTAGCTACTAGCAAGGGGATGAACAACCAATTGTTTAGCCTATTGATGAAGTGTTCCATGCTACAAATGCAAGTCCAATACCTCAACCAACCCCATCGCATAGTAGAACTCTAAAACGTATCCATGTGGATGAAAGTGTCATTAGTTCCTTTAAAGACAAGTTATCTAAACTTACCATTGCTTATCAAACTTGAAAAGCTATTAATAATTACTTTGATGCAAAATGTGATGCTGAAAAATGTAGGTTATTTTTATCTTTGTTACTAAATCTAGGTCTTTTATAGTTGTTGTAAAAAAATTAGCCATCAAGTTAATAAATACTTATAGCCCAAGTATTCATATTGTTAAAATCCTAGTAGATGGTTTTAGCACAATTTGTAAGAAAAACAATTCTAAAGATTGTAATGAAGCTCACCGTGTATTGTCACAAGCAGTTGTAAACAAGAACACAAGAAATCTTGATTTACTAAAGCCTACATCCAAACTTGTAAAGTGTAATGTCAAGACACTATGTAAGTATTGCACTAAAAGAGAACATCGTGACACAATTGTCTAGATGTATTTTTGGCCCTTCATTGGTAGGTTGTCACATTTTGACACGAAACTAATTGATGTAGTTGAGGGACAAGTGAACAGTTTTTGGCATGATAACACCATGCCTTATTCAAACCAAAAGGATGCACTAAAAATGAGGTGGGGTTCTAGGGATTGTAAACCACACATTAAACAACTTCTTAACGCAATTCAAACATAACTATATGAGAAATTAAAGAATGAACACAATGAATTGAACTTGGTCCGAAGATATTTTGAGAAACACAAGCCTTCGGATGTTCAAATAAACACAGTTTGTAACAATTGTTGTTGTACATACCATGTAGGCTATTATTATTATTCTGACACATTGTATATATTCGTCATGATTTGCATACTAACAATGTGTAGAATTGCTCATTGTTAATTTTATTGCATTCATCGAGGAACTTCATTCATAGCATAATGTGTAATAAAGTAGAGGGACAAACATATTATGCAAAAAATTGTTTAGATAGGGCATGTTCCAAGTGTGGTGGAATGGCTTTATTGAGCCAATGCATTCACAAGATTGAAGATCACAATTTTAGGAAAATTATGGTAGACATGAAAAGCTTCAAATACATCACTTATGCCATAGGCCTTGGAAAAGAAAGAAAAAAGCTATAGTAGGAGACATCCCAAGCTAGTAAATGTCTCTAACATTTAATTTCAGTTTCGCCAATTTTAGTAAAATCATGTCTTTTTGTGTATGTTATTGTTATTCGAGTCCCTTTTGTTGATTTTTAAGCAATTATGGAGATCTTCTAACTTTAAAACTTTTATCAATGAATTACTAAACACATGAATTATTGAATCAAATCAAATACACAAATAATTCATCCACAAGACAAAATATACCCTCGAAAAACCCTCAAAATTATGAGGATGAAAATCCCAACAATTCTTTTGAGTATAATAGATAGATTTGAAGAGAATGGTTTACAACATAATAACAGATTGACGAATAATAAAGAACACATAGCGATAGAGAATAATGATCAATTGTAATGAACTTGCCATGTGCCCAACACATTAATAACAAGCCAAAATACCAGTCATGCAGACTATTGTGAATGGTTGCATGTCAATCATGCATACATGCATGGCAATTTCAAATTGCTTTCATGGAATATTAATTCCTTACATAGAAAACATCATCATTCATTAATAATGCACCATACCTTTCATCTTTGACATTAACTGATGAATAACTGACATGACATCAGAGTGAATTCAACATCTAACTAGATGCATGTACACTTAGTTAACATTCTAACTTACATGTCATTGTGCTTTAAATTAAGTGTCGTCATGCAATGCACTTTATTAACTGAAGTGTCATCTTTTGATTTACTGAAGTGTTGTCTTTTAGTTTAACTAAAGTGTTTAATTAATGCATATCACTTTAGTTAACTAGTCTATCTTTATTCAACACTTAGTTAACTATTATTAACTGAATCATGTCGATTGATTTACTTGTAGTGATCGATGTGAGTTCTTTAATTAACTGGAGTACTAATTGAAGCTTACAATATTGCTGATACATACTTTGTTACATCAACTAAAGCTTTAACTGAAGCTTAGTAATTCAAGTTCAATTTAGTCATTATATTGGCAATTTGAATTATCTATGCATTATCGCTTTTATTGTTTATCTCTTTATCTATCTGCATGGTGTAGATGTGTTAACGTTAATTCATCATATCATATTATAATCATAAGAATTGTCACATGTTATGATCATATCATATTACTCTGGGACCACATAGTCATTGCTAGAGTAATTCACTCTAGAGGTAGCTAATCTCTAAAGGAGACTTAATAGCAATATGTGACCATGGTTAGTAATACATCACATAACATCTATGCTTCAACATGCAAAGCATTTCTCCTCTATAACTGGATGCCCACCTCAAGGGTACCCACTTTCTGGATGACCACATGAAAATCATTGACTTGATATTACCCATAAGTATTCGATCTTGGTATTACTCACAAGACTTTACAACATCATTACCTAAAAAATATGAGGATATATAAGACTTGATATTACCCACAAGTCCAGAGAATGATGAGCCTATTATTCTACATTTAACACTTTTGTACTCCTACTTTGTACTCTCATTGTGTTTTCAAGTGTCATGAAAGTGAATATCATAGATATATTATTTAATATACTCAAACACACAAGAAATGAAAGGAATAGTGAATTTTCAAGATAGATTATAATCATAGACAATTTCACTAAAGTATGATGCGCAATCTAACCATGTCACTCGTTTCAAAATATGAATTTAACTGATAGTGCTAAAAGAGATACCATTTGCAAGAGAAGAAAGTCCATTGTCAAAGAAAATCCTAATTCAAATTTCCTTTCTAACTACTTGACTCTAGCATTCTACATCCATGGTAATTGGCCTTCTCATCCTATTTTCATAATTAACTTTACAACTTTGTCATAAAAAATATAATTAAAGTTCATATAGGAATACAATAATTTTAGTCCTCCAATGTATTATTAATTTGGACAAGGCCTGTGTGAGTATCATTTACTTGGAGAAAAGTTTTTGAGTGTCAGAAGTTGTTGCAAGAATGTTTAGGTAGGTCCCGTGTGACCATGCTATCAACACACTATTTGGGTAGGATTTCCCAAATTGGGAAAATGAATCCAAATTTTGCATGGCTCTTATTGAGAAAAACCCTACTTCCCCAAATCAATGAATAAAACACACTATGAGCCACGTGACCTTGGGGTTGAGGGGGGGCATACTTGTATTTGGATTCTAGGAATCTAATGGAGTGGATGGCTCATTGATTTGAATCATGGTTCCATTTTAATTCAAATTGCAAGTTGACTCCCAAACTCATTCGGGGCCCCTTAGTTTTTTTTTGTTAGGGCATAAAAGCCTAATGGAGTAGCATTTTTAGTGTCGTTAGTTGCAACAATTTTATTTGGGAAATGCCTCTATCACCACACTATCTGCATTCTCTTTGGTTATGATTTCACAAATTGGATCCATAAATCCAAAATTTGCATTGCCTCTTACTGAGCAAAACCCTAGTTCTTCAAATCGATGAAGAAAACACGCTCTAAGCCATAGAACCTTGGGAGGAAGGGTGCCCTAGATGTATTCGGATGCCATGAATCCAATGGAATTGATGGCTCATTGATACAAGTCACAATTTTCATTTTATGTCGAGTTGCAAGTTTCTTCCCAAATTCATTCGAAGACCCCTGGTTATATCTTTGCTAGGGCATAAAAACTTGATGGAGTAGCATTTTAGAGTGTTGTAAGTTGCTGCAACTTTTTTTGTGCAAGGCATGTGTCACCACATTATCTGTATGCCCTCCTATTTGGATTTCACAAATTGGACCCATAAATCCAAAATTTGTATGGTCTCTTATTGAGAAAAACCCCATCTTTCCAAATAGATGAATAAAACACGCTTTGAGCCACGAAACCACACGGAGAGGGGTTCCCTAGCTGTATTTGGTTATCAGGAATCCAATGGATTCAATGGTTCGTCGATCTGAGTCATGGTTTTCATTATTTGTTGAGTTGCAAGTTGCCCCCCCCAAACTCATTTAGGGACCCTTAGTTTTACTTTTGTCGGGGCATTGAAACCTAATAGAGTAGCATGTTTTAGTGTTGTAAGTTGCTGCAAGTTTGTTTGAGAAAGGCCTATGTCACCACACTATTGGAACACTCTCTAGCTAAGATTTCACAAAATTAGACCTATAAATGAGGTATACATCACCGAGGATTTTGTTTTTATAAATTTATTACTCTAATGTGACATGTTGTCCTCCTATATAGTTTGATCATTATCAATACCACCTTAATTGTTCATTTGAATTTGCTTTTCATTATACAAATATATAAACCATGAAGCAATCCATCCATTAACGTGTTACAATGTTTAGTACATCATCATTATACTACCATATAAACGATGAAGCAATCCACCAACTAATGCGTTACCATATGTTAATACATCATTTCCATATTAACACAAGTTTTCCATATTATTACAAAGTGATTATTTGATAATAAGGTAAGGAAAGTGTGGGTACATAATATGTAAGAGAAGTCATATTAACACAAGATTTCCATATTATTACAAAGTGATGATTTGATAATAAGGTAAAGAAAGTGTGGGTAAATAATATGCAAGAGAAGCTTGCTTCAATTTGAAATTTATGTAGTATTACTTATATATTTACCATGGATAATATTGACCTTTTTTTTTTTTGTCATCAAACAAGATCACAAAGTTTTGCAATAAGTCCTTAAACCTAATCATAATTAGAAGGGAAAATCACCCCAATTGCTTGAGTTTGCCATTGATAAAATTGTCTTGTTTATTATTTCCTATATAGGATACTAATGCACCCACCACCTAGTGTGTACAAAGTGGTAAGGGTGTATTTAGTTATGGAAATCCTATTTATTATGATGATATGTTCATATTTACTAGAGTCTACCTCTCCTTCTCATGTGGAGGTTATGGTAATAATGATTGTCATGTGAAAGATGATGTTATGGTTATGACACATGTTTTATGACAATGGTTATGCAAATCTATGAATTCACTCTCCTTTCATGTAGGGAACTTGCATATAAATTATGAGCATTAATATAGTTTTACATATCTTCTCCAAATCAAAATCTTAATCTAGAATTCATGCCACTCAAACTAGAATATAATATTATATTAAATTACAACCAACTCTTTAATTGTAAGTAACTAAAAAAACTAGCTTTAACTATCATTAGTTATGCTCATGCATGTATTCGAAGGCCGCAAAGGGATGCCTCTAACTAAAGGCCCATAAAAATAATAATTGAATCTTGATCTGTCCATGATGGTGCACCCTCAAGAGACACATGCTTCTTTCTAGGATAGTTGATTGAGTTGTCAAGTTGTTTTCTCTTCATGGGATGCTATGCCAGGGGTATATGCTCTTGTTCCTTATCATCATGCATAGGAGGTCTACTAAGGAGTGTATTGTTCCTCTATAAAGAAAAAAAAATGCATAGATTCATTTGCCACTCTACACATAAATAAGCTACCACAACCTAATAAATCCTTCTGATTTTCAACTAGGATTTCCTTAAAAGGTCAATGCTTCAAAGACCCTAATCTAGTTGGACATGGGTTAACAATTTTAACTAAAGATTACCATTAACAAATATAAGTAAGCACTACATAAGATAAGTATAATTAATGTTACAATAATGAGAATCATCTATAAAATGTAAAATCCATCCCTAAGAGATTCAAGAAAACAACGAATTGTGAGAATGGTCTATAACCAATCATAACTTGCAAGAATGTAAGGAAACAATCTAACAATGTGCAATGTAACAACATCTCTACTATCCTATCAAGATAGTTCATAATAGAAAAAACACAACCTTTTGCATGACTATAAAGGTCTAGTTTATAAGATTTACCAATGACTATATTTGGCTTACAAGTTGGGGTATCGATCCTGTGTAGAGATTTAAAGCATTTGGGATGGGTCATGGGGTTTTAACCATGTTTAGTGGTGGAAACACATGCCTTGGTCCCCAAAGTAAGCCTATAAATCTTAAGGGAAATCAACAAGGCCTCAAACCACCAAACAAGAGCTCTCCAGGGGATATTTGGACTATGAATGGGAAATGGTGACATTTGATGGTTTTAAGCAATAGGGATGGTATTCAAGGACTATACCAAGGGTGGATGAAGAAACTATGGCCTTAGGCTCCAATTTAAGCTTCTACAACTCAACAGCCCTAAAAGAGGCCTAAAAGAAACATGCATGACCTTTTTAAAGGATCGTTGTTAAATATAATCAGTGATATGCATGCCATTATAAAGGTTTTTTCTCTAATGATGGGTCCTTGACCACGATTGAGGGATGAAATTTATCCCATGTATACCATAAGGGAAGCATCTAGGGACCATGTTCCATGAACCAAGCCTCTAACTATCAAACCAGATTTCTCTATAGGGTTTCTTATCCTAAAGTGAGGATAGGTGCCATGAGGAGATTTTGAGAATAATGGGTGTGTTTCAAGTCCTTTACTATGGTTAATAGAGGAAACCTATGACTTACAACCTAAAGGAAGCTTTTTTCCCTCCATGGAGATGAACAAGGCATCAAACCACCACATGATACCTATTTAGGGTATTTCACCTCTTATTAGGGTTTTGGGTTCCACTATGAGGTTTCGAGTACCCACAATGGGTCTAAAGGCCATGAGCATGGTAATGGGAGGAAACTAGGGCCTTAGTGTCTTAATATCATAGGCACAAGGACCTTAAATAGGCATTCAATCACCAAATAATACCTCTCTAGGGGCTATTTGGTGTATGAATTGGGGTATGAGTGCCAAATAAAGGTTTTGAGCACCGAGGGAAGTATTCAAAGACAATAGCAATGTTGGATGAGGAACCTAAGGCCTGAGGCTCTAATCTAAGCTTCTAAGGATCAAGATCCCTAAAGAAGGCCTAAAAGAAACCTGCATGACCACTTTAGAGGATTGTTGTTATCTGATTGGAGATATGCATGCCATTAGGAGGGAATTGTATCTAAGGATGGGTCTTGGGGCCTTTACCACGATTGAGGGAGGAAATTCAACCCATATATACCATAAGGGAAGCTTATAGGGATCGTTGGCCATGAATCAAGCCTCTATATGGATTTATAAGTGTTATGAAATGAGCCAAGTCATTGTAAAATACAAACATTGACCCAAAATCAGCCACACTGTCATCAATGAGCTCCTCAAAATGCAAGATACCGCCTATTTCTCCCACCTATTTACCCACTAATCAAGATGTTGTAACATTGAAGCTCCAACTACCCAATATATCACAACTTAGAAATCACCTGAGATTTATACATTAATATTACCTCTCTTCTAGAAAAACCGCAAAAACCCCTCAATGATACATCTTTTTTTCTTCCATATATCCACATAGAATTCCCTTATCATTAATGTTATGTAATTAAACCACCCCTAGTAAAAGGCTTTCCCTCATTAGAATTTTGGCCATGAAATTAAATACAATAATGTATAATTTAAATTACAACTTATTAAATTAATACTATAATATATCATTAAAATTACACTTCAGATCATAATGTATAGTTTAATATATCATTAATGTATAGTTTAATATATCATTAAATTAAATGTATGATTTAAATTACATTTCATATTAGATTCTTATTGGGTTGTTTGGAGCATTGGTAGTGATACTTTAGTTCAGTACATGTCAACTGGTTTTTGCACCAAAAGTTCAACTGTTAATCGGTCAGTATACTTGAATTTGAAATGTGACTAAGACAGTATATTTGAATTTGAACATTTGAACTGTGACAACTAGATTTTTGGGATGTTAATCCGTCAGTATACTTGAATTTGAACATTTGAACTGTGACAACTAGATTTTTGGGATGTTAATCCGTCAGTATACTTGAATTTGAACATTTGAACTGTGACAACTAGATTTTTGGGATGTTAATAAGCCAGTATACTAGAATTTGAACTGACTCCCGACATTATACTTGAATTTTTGGGATGTTAATCCGCTAGTATACTTGAATTTCAAATGTGACTCGGACATACTTGAATTTTAAGTGCGACAATTAGATTTTTCGGATGTTAATCAGCCAGTATACTTGAATTTGAACTGTGACTCCCACAGTATACCTAAATTTTTGGGATGTTAATCCGCGATTATAATTGAATTTGAACTCCTACAGTATACTTGAATATTTGGGATGTTAATCTGCCAGTATACTTGAATTTGAATTTGAACTGTGACAACTAGATTTTTGAGATTGAAGTGTCAGTTTTTCTGCGGTAACGTAACTAAAATGATTTCCATGTCTAGTATAACTCGAGATTGCTTTCTAAATTTGGTTTTAAAATAGTGAAGTAATTTTTCCAATTTTCTGTAACTGCAGGCATGTATTCATAGAACGCATGATAAGCTATGCCTAGGGAGAAAACGATCACATCTCGTCTAGTTTAACTGCAACTCCAGAGTGCTTTAAATTTGGATTTAATACAGCATGCATTACAGATTAATTTATTGAATCAATGGAGCATCTACAGTATAAAAGGCATGGTAAAGTACGTCAAGGAGAACAGAATGATATGTGGGATATAGCAACTTTTCCTGCAAATGCTGAAAAAAAAATGAGATTATTTGAATGTTCACCTGATGTGTTGGAGTTGGTGATCTCTTTTCTTCCTGCGGCGGACGTGTTCAGACTCAGAACTGTTTGCAAAGAATGGAATGAATTCATCACAACTCGGGCATTTAAAGAGAATGGACAGCTAAAATTTAAAAAACTGGAGTTATTAGCTGTCTGGAATGTCGAGTCCGGCAGCAATAGCCTTGGATTTAAAGCTTATGATGTCGAAGCCGAGAAATGGCATTCGTTCGATCTTTCCTTCCTTCCCAGAGCCGAAAGACTCCGTGTACTTGATTTTGCAGGCTGTCTTGCCTGCGTCGCGCAGAAATGGGACGAGAATTGGGTTCTCAATATCTGCAATCCAGTCACTAAGAAGTGGGTTCAGTTGCCAAATTCTTCCACCGGTGTTAATTTTTCCCGTCCTAGTGTAGCGGGGAAAACGTATTACTGCAAAAAGACGGGGCATTATAAAGTTTTCGTGATTTCAGGGCTCTCTGTGAATACCGGCCATTCATGGCTGTTTAACTGCCTGGTTGTTGAAGAATTCGATTCCTCTTCGTGGACATGGACTGTGCATTCGCAGACTTGCCATCCGTTCATTTGGTGGGAGATGACGGGCGTGGGCGTTCTTCCTTGCAACAAGACGAACGGTGCATCTTTATTCATTTTGCTGCATAAAAATCAAAGCCTCGACCCCCAAATATCCCAACTCTTTGTGCTGCGTTTTGATGCAGACAAGGGGGGTCTAGGGTTTGTGAAGATTGGAGCCCCATTGCCGAGTAATTTATTGAAGCCAACGATTGTTTGCTGTGAGCAAAACCCTAACCCTATGATTGTCTCTCTTGTCTCTCTGGTTGGAGATCCAAAAAGAGTTACAGGAGTCGAGATATGGGAGTTAGGCAATCAGTTAACCCAGTGGACAAACTTGGCAACCATGCCTTCCAATTTGTTCACAGATGTTGAATACCTCCATAGGAAAGGATTAGATAAACGGAATCAATCAGGTGGGTGGCGGCTGGTTTCGATTTTGTCAAAATCGCAACCACCCACTATTACAGGCAGTTTACCTATGTTCGTGGTTGCTGGGGCGTATAAGCATCTAATATATATACACCCAGAGGGCAAGGAATCGCTGATAATCGCATATGATACGCTCACGCAATCCTGGGTTTGGCATTCTACAAAATTGCCCCAAGAAATCGATGTAATAAACTCTTCTCGACGTTTCACTTCATTGGGTCGCGTATGGGAGTTTGCTTTTGAGCCGTCTTTAGGGAATGTAGTCTCTGCACATGGACCGAACTAGTTATTCCAGTGTTCCACAAGGTACTTCCTATCACTAGTTTGGATTGCACAATATAATTGTTAGGACTGAAAAGGTTGAAACTCTCTTTTTTATACTGGTTACAAAGACTGGGATTGGATTTAATTGTCTTAGAAACAGTTTAAAATTATCACAAAAAAGTAGTACAAGAATCGAGGCTGATTTTTACATAAAAATAATATTGTAAATGTATAAAACAATTAATGATCAGGGAAGGATGAGATTAGCTATTCTTCTAATTTGTTACCTGTATTTGCATTTAAAATTTAAAAAGGCTTTGATATAGTGTGTTAGGCACAAATTTAGGTTATTGGTATTAAACATATTGGACTTCACTTACAAATATATGTGGGAGGTAATATCTGGACTCATATTCGTACCTTTTGTCCCAGGACACTGGACCCTTTTCTGATGGATTGATTCCATGTTACAACATGTGCCCAATTCAATTTGTATATTGTTTATTTGAAGTTTGTCTTTTTGTTTATGCTATTGCTATAGCTTTGTGTAACAAGCGTAGAGTTTCTTTTCAGCGTCCCATACTACTTAGATGTCTAATTGTACCACTATGATTTTGGTAATTGGGCATGATCAACAACTTTTTCTTTGCATGGACTATGCTTCATCAAAATGTTTTGACTGGGAAGCATCAAAATGTTATGACTGAACCCAGTGTAGACGCACAGCCTACGCCTACATAATACTTGCTGAATATGAACATACTCATTTCACCATAGGCCGTCAAACCATAAAAAAACCTTTCCATGAGCTTGAGATTGAGAATAGGATATGTACCGAATAGATCTGTAATATTAAGCAGATGGAAGGCACTTCCACAAACAAAACATTCACAGAATTTACAAGATGTAGGTCTGGGCAAACAGAATTCCTTTGAATTGTTCAAACATTTCTGATTTCAGCAAGAGTTTGAGTAGGTTTTGTTGGTTGTTTTTGCATTACAGTGCATGCTCTGTAGAATTCAATTTGGCTGTAACTTTTTCGTGCTCTGTAGGAATTATGTTGCAAGTCTTTTCTCTTTATATACTATCGAACTGTAATTTATGTGTGTGTTTTTCCTGTTTGTCAGCAGAATAAGTTACAGGTGGAGGAGGCCTGCAATATGAAATTTAAAAAATAAAAATAAAAAAATTGTCCCCTTGCAATTAGAGTGACCGTGTGGTGCATGGTATCCAAGGAAACCAGTGCAAATGTAGATGCATTCAATTATGGGTCACCTGGATGTTAGAGCTGCTATGCAGTGCATGGTAAGTAGGGTAAGCTTCTCCCTGTAGTAAATAAAGGGATAGCTAGTAGCAGCTGTGATTGATCAATAGTGGCAGTTCGAGATGGCGGAGTTTATCCAGTGTTTGATTATATAGTTGCATTCGGGGGTTGGGGGTTCCTACCCCTCATTAGGGATTTATCGGGGTCTCTCCTTAATAACTGCTTTAGAGTTATCCCATTAAAAAATAAGCATAATTTGAAGATTCGCGTTTATGCATTAGGTCTGCTGTGGCATCCCCAAAAAGGAATTGTGAATACTTACTATTGCTCATAAAATGAGTAGGACTCAATCCATACCTGTGATCAAATATGAAGGAAGTTCGAGGTAAAGGTCATTTAAGCATAAATTGGGTAGTTGAGAGAAAGGTTCTTATAATCTCAAACTAAGTTTAAATCTTATTATGTGATATGTTATATAATTGATATTTAAATCTTACTATGTGATATGTTATATAATATAATATGATATATTATATAATTGATATGTAACATAAGATTTTTTGATTCTTTCATTAATAACAATTAACAACACATAACAAGAGCCACGTGGTGGCAATGTCCCCGACATTGCTATCAGTTTTATAGTTAACTCAAAGAGTGTTTTGCAATAAAACAATTATATTTAAATTTAGAGATGGATATTAGATCTCTGGTAATTTCAATTAGAGACAATCTTATAAGAGAATGGATTAATCTTCCATCCAAAAAAAATAGTAGTATATAATTTGTATGAGTATCGAGGTAAAATTAATTTAAATTTGTTGACTATTATTTCTTTTATATTATAATTTTATAAATAATTAAATCAATATATATTATTTTTTATATTTTAAATGTCAAAAAAACTTAATTATAACCTTGTTATAGAGTCAAAACATTATGATATTAATATTCATAGTTACTAAAATACTAATATTCTATCCTATTTTCATCATCCATTAAAATATTGAAAATATTTTTATTCAATAACAAACAAGTATTAAAGTTTTTACATTACAAAACATTTTAATAAAAGTTTTTACCTTTTTTACTTCTTTACAATAAAGTTTTTATATTACAAAACATTTTAATAAAAGTTTTTACCTTTTTTACTTCTTTACAATAAAAATTCTATTCTTCATCAAAGACAAATTAGTTTTCCTAAGTTGATGAAATGTAAAAAAAATTAAAACAACCTATCTTTTATGAACTGAAAATATATGAAATTATCACACAAATCTTTTAAATACAAGAAAATTCCTAAATTATGTTCATAATTGATAGTCTTCTTTGTATTTTGTTTTTAAAATAATAAAACAAAATATTATCATATACAACACAAGAACACCAAACTTACTATCTTAAAATCTAATCACTGAAAAATTATGATTCACTGAGCCTAAGAAAACATAGAGCAATCTCTAATTAATTAAATACAAAAGATTTGAAGGTTTTAAACTATCTAACATCAACAAAAACACATATAAACTCTTAATCATATAAGAAACCTTATCTATATCAATTCTGAAAACGAAATAACTCACCTAGAGTATTGAACTAAAATGGCAAGAACCTAAGGAATCCACTCATTTTCAGCTATCAAGAACTTATATACTTCAATGCAAAATTAACTAAATCTACCTATAAATATAAGCTAACTAACTATATTATCACAAATCCAATAGATTCATAAATCTGCATAGATGATGGAGTAATGCATAATACAGTCTGCATCTGCACATAATATTGAACAAGAGCTAGTGTTTTAATCAAGCAATGAGAACCACCCATGGAAGCCTAACAGCCAGGATTAATTACAGCCAGTCAGACCCATGAGGTAGGATATGGCCAGGGAAGATCATTACTGCCATGAATCGCTACGGCCAGGGGCCAAGAAATCGTTCCCAAAAATTGTATTAGTTGAGATTGTTATTAGTGTACTTCTTCGCAGTTCATCACCTTCCTTGCTGTGTGTAATTTGAATGTTCTCACCTATACACTCTTAGTTCGCTCAAATTTATGCAAAATTGTTAGAGATTTATGCAACCCAAATTCCTGGCTTCAAACAGTTATCTTCGACTTCCTCTAAAAAACACAAATGATCACATTGTTTTTCCAAAGTTTTGATGAAATTTAAGATATGGCAGTGCATTTGAATTGGTTACAAGTGGACATGACTCTGAACTGAAAATGAGTAATGACATTCAATTTATCTACAACACATTGCGATAAATAGGGACCATCTGGGTTTAGACAAATTTAGAAGGTAGCTGCTGTCAAGACAAGGGTATCATTCTCTGGAGCCTGGATCTCTCACTTTGTGCCAAAGAAAGCAACTGTGCAACCCCTTCTGTGCATATTCGATGAACAATCTAGTTCAAGCATTCAAACTATATTACTCCACCAGCAGTCTCAAGGCCAAAATAACATCTCTCCTCTGTTCCTGATCCTGCCAATGACTCTCTGCCAGGCCAAGCAGGCAAGCCTGCCATATCACCAGTTTCATTACTTTTAAAGAGCAGTTTCCAAAAAAATACAGCAATATTGCAAAAACAAAACACACGCATGTTTGCCTACTTACAATTTTTCTTCTTCGCCAGAGTACCACCGATGTGCTTGCTCTTAAGTTTCACCACCACCTGCAAAGCATTAAGCAACTATTACATTTGCACAAACAAATGTGGGAACTTACCTGCAAAGAATTAAGCAACTATTACATTTGCACAAACAAATGTGGGAACTTCTCAGACAACAACGGCCTACTTACCTCCCCATTTTTTATGTATACAAAAACCAGTTTCCAATGTAGGTCACCTGTTACAAACGACCAGAAGCATGGACAAAGCAGGGATTAGTTGACGCTTGAGATAAATTCATAGCCAAATGTAAACATGACCATGTTGATTACAAACCGTTTCGTGTGCGTTTCAGTAGCTCAAATCCTCTTGCTAGTAAATCCAGGCTGCAATGTTCTGAGTCAGCCGAAAGCAAATCTCCATGCAATCCAGCTGTTGGATTATTAGAACCTTTTTCATATGGAATAACTGCTGCATTATTCTGCATTTCTTTTGCAGCTCTCATAGCTGCTGCTCCACGTAGAGCTGTTGACACAAATCAGGGAAGAGGAAGCCTGTCAGAACATGTTATATAGAATATATCCAAACAACTGTGACACCAAAAGAAAAAGGTTGAGCAACAAGATAGATAAGAGCAATTCTAAGAATTCACAAGATAGGTATTGTTTCACAGCCATCACAAAAGGATGGTGTTCAATATTCACCTGTAGTGCAGCATTTAATTTAATGTCAAGGGGTGGATGTGAACCGTTGGATCTTAGCTAACAATCAATCCAACAGTTCATATTCACCATGCTGGAGTCCTACAGGTTGGATATTGAGTGCTCATAAAGATAACTATTGGAAAAAATAGCCCAATCAAATAGACATTACAACCATATTCATCTGGCCATGGTTAAATCAACTGTTAGATCAATGTTAGTTGTTAATAAGAAACACAACCTACAGATCAAGAACAATCCAGTAAACACATTTATCTAGCAACCAATCAATCATAAATGTTGGTAGAAAACACAAAACACACTTCTTAGTTGCTATCCATCAAACATATTTATTTAGCTACCAATCAACCAGATGTTATATATATGGATGTTTCCAAAATACACCAACTCCTTAGATTTTCAGAACTCTGAACAAGAAACACCAGCTCCTCAGATTTTCAGAACTCTGAACAAGAAACACCAACTCCTCAGAGTAGCAGTACCTGTAGCTGCTCCTACTGTCAAAGTGATGATATCTCCAGGTGTCTTAACATTAACAGCAGAAGTAAGGAGAGAAGCCAGTTGATGGCGATCAACTCCCATGGACACTGCCTTCTCGACACACTGTGCTGCAACGAGGGCAGCAGCCGATGCCACGGCCATGCTCGTCTTCGACTGGCCCCTATCATCTTGACAACGCGTAGTTGCAGTCGCCACGGCAGCCACAGCCATAGCCACTCCTCCCACTGACATAGCGGCCTGTACATCAGCATTAATCTAAATGCATGTGAAATCATTCAATTGACTATATATGCAAAAGATTGTGTTTGAAAAGAAAAATTAATGACATACTGTGTAATGCATTAACTTGATGAAATTTACTATGGTAAAGCTGAAAGCAAACAAAATTATTCCAAATGCAATCATGAATAAGTTAATAACATAGATACACTGCTTAAAATGTACAGAAAACTAAAAGATGCAGATCTGCAAGGAAAGGATTCAATATAAATGAACAAAATAAAGGAATACTGTCAGAGCTAGATATAGAGATTCTAAACTAAGTACATAGGAAATGAAATCAAGTGAAACTAGAGAGTAAGTCGTCCTAGACCTAATGATGATCTCACTTCAGATTTTTTTCAAGGATTATCACTCATACCTGCTACAGAACGGGTATTGACAAAATCCATGGAATGGTATTTATAATTATAAATTGAATCTTAAAAAAAACAAAAAGACTTAATTTAGTTTGAAATGTATAGAATTAACCCATTACAACAAACAAACAACGCCTGAATTTTTATGTCCTGAGAACTAAATCAATAATGCAGCAATGAGTCAGCAGAACTCATATAATTTCGCCGAATGACTGGGCAGAACTAAAAAAAATTAACCGATGCAGGACGACTAAAACTCATCATTTTTTTGCCGTGACCAATAGGCCCATACTTCACAAGTTTCTTTGAATAATTATATATTATTCACCTGAAACTCGTCAGCAATGTGGATTGCAATGTGAAGGAACTGTTGGCAATGGGCAATTCTGGACATTCGATTCTTTACCATATTACATCCAGGAGACTGATGTCATCCACGGCTTGTTGTAACCACCACGCGCTCAGATACGAACATTTCTCATCTAAGAAAATCAAGTGATTCAGATCATTTACTAATCGGTTCTCCAAAGTGATAAGAAAATAGGGATGAGCAGAAGTTTCACAGGGGTGTACAATAGAGGTAGAGTGTCTAAAAGCTAAAAGCAGAACTAATCAATGTTTAATAAAAATCTATATTTCACC
>LPNX010174181.1:32775-49434 GCA_001517045.1 Pseudotsuga menziesii | reverse complement strand
ATTTTGCTTAAGTTTTATTTGGGGAACACTGAGGACTCATTGATGTTGAACCAATCCAACAAGTTCTAGGAATTTCTTGGAGGCAATGGTAACTTTTTGCCCTTAATTGATGCTTTGGATGGATGCCATAATGAGTCAGTGCATACGAAGGTGCTACAGCTGTTTGTTAATCTTTTAACAGGTGATCTGAGTTATATTAACTTGAAACACACCTTGCAAGAAAAGTTCTTATTGATGGATTCATCTTCTTTGGCTTCATGGCTGGAAACAATGCTGCTAGGATATACTGCTCAATCAGCTGTAGGTAATTTGCCAACAAGAGTCTCTAATTCAGTAAGAGATTCAACTATTGCTTTCTTCAATGCTCTGGTGTCACCTTCATCTGATTCAAAATCAAATTCAATGCTCTGGTGTCACCTTAAGTTTGACTGTGGTCTGGAAGATTCAAGAGATGGCATCTTCCAAAATGAATGAGGAATTTGCAGACAGATTGAAAAAAAGCTCACATGTGATGAACCACTAATAATAGAAGAGGAATCTGCCATGTGAGGAGGCAATGTATATGCACCCAAGCCATTCCCATAAGATTCCAGCTTCAGTTATGTTTTTGAATGTTCAGCTTATTAGGGATGAATTAGATAATCTAAGAATATTCTATGAACAATGTATGTAAGCCTTCAATATAAGTAGGCCTGCCTTATGGGGGTTTAAGACAATGCTCGACAGAGAGGGACCTGAAGCCTAGGCCCTCTCTATTTTGTATACTATGTAATTCTACCTAATTTCGGAAGTTGTTAATATAAAAACATTTTTATGCAAAAAATTAACAACTTCATTTGCAGCTTTATGGGTACTCGACACTTGGCAGACTTATCAGACAGTGAACTATTCCAACTTGGATTGCTAAAAGCCAAAATTTAAAAGGATCAGCTGAGCTAACTGTCCTTTCTAGAGGATACATCGCTATGATTTCTCTAAACCAAAAAAATAGAGATATTGTTTTGAGGTGAGAACCCATGGTTTATGGCTGGAGCAGGTATCATTATGAAAAAAATTTAGGCTTGATTTTAATCCCATGATCAATTCTCCTTAGACAGTCCTAATTTGGTTGAAACTTATAGGGATGCCTCTAGAATTTGACATGGGTTTGTTTTGAAACTATGGAAAACTTTCTGAGAAATATTTTCCCTCAAAGGGGAATGTGGAGAAAAATTTCCCAAGGATTTTCTCCATCTCGGAGGCATGGGGCACATTCCCCACGCTGTGGGGCACACCCCTATGGAACACCGAGTAAAAACCTTGAATAATGTGTTAACCACCTTTGCTTCAGGAATCTACATGTCTCTATATAGATTCAACAACTACAGGTGGTAGTCTTCCACCGTCAACTGTCTACAATCTAGGATTCTAGGTTTGTCCATTATGTTTTTTATGAGCACTTCTAATTTGAGAGAGTAGAGGCCTCTGCTTCAATCAATCAACGAGATAGGTTATGGAGTCCTGCCTTTCGTTTAAGCAATTTGGAAGGAAAATGAAAATCCAATCTCTAAGAAATCGTGGCTAAGGGCCGGCTGGTCAATTGGATAACTTCCTGTAAAGACAATAGCCAGTATCAATGATGGATTGGGAGTTATGCTTGTCTAATAGTTATTAGGGCTGAATTTATCCAATCCCTGCCAAATTGCATGAAAAGGACCATTTTGGTTGGAACTACATTTGTAATTTTTCTACCCATCAAAAAACCCAAATATAAATAATAATTGAGAAAAAATGCTATCGGCTACTCCGTTTATATTCTTGGATTTTTTTCTTTTGCATATCCAAATGTGTTGTCAAGCATCCACTTTACAAGTTAGAGAATTAAACATATTTTTTCTTTCCATGGTGTTTTGAGAGTCATCTATCTATCCCTGTATTTCACTCATTAAATCATGAGAACTGCTCAAAATTTCAAATCAAATATTTCCATTCGATACCCTTATTCGGGCATCTGGTGGCATCCCCATTTATCCATCCATCTTGAAATTGTAAGCAGACCTCCCAAGCCACGGTGAGAAAGAGTTGAGCACCTAATAAGCATGCATTACGTTTGGGCCTCTACAACTCAAAATCAAAGTAAAAGCCTTGAATTACCTTTTGTCCACCTTTGCTTTAGGCATCTACATGTCTCCATCTAGATTCAACAACTACAGGTGGTAGTCTCCCACCGTCAACTGTCTGCTGTGTACAATCTAGGGTTGCCAATTATGTTTTTGATGAGTCCTTCTAATTTTAGAGTAGAGGCCTCTAGTTCTATCAATCAACTAGAGGCCTCTGGTTCAATCAATCAACTAGAGGCCTCCTCAAGTTCAATCAATCAACAAGATGGATTATGGAGTCCTGCCTTTCGTGTTTACGGTGTTAAGGATAAGACTCATTTGAATTTTCTCATTTTTTTTCCATGATTACGCCAAAATGCTTTTTGCCCAAATTTCAGAAACAAAAAAAACATAAAGTAGTAGCAATATCCACACCAGTGTCAGCCACTAATCATTACAGCCCAAAAATCGAATTGTAGAGCTTTTGCCAAAAACAATATTGAATATTAGCATAGTAATTGCAAATTTATGAAGGGAGCCCGACATATCAACGAACACTATAAAATCTTAATCCAAGAAAACCCTGGAGAAAAGAGCTAAAAGAAAAAGATGATAATGGCTCTCAATTCATGGATTTAAACAATAGCAGCAACCAGGAAGGAAGAAAACAAAAAAGTGGGTGAAATAGAGAAGAAGAGTAGGTATAAATCGCTTACCAGAGGCGGGCATGGGCCTCTATCGCCCTTTCGGAAGAAGCTCGATCGGTCAAAATATATGTAGCTTGAGTGTTACAAACCACAATTAAATGGCCAAAATCCCCAATCTTCTCTGTTCAGCACCCATCCTTTTGCAGGCTCCAACATCTGCAACTCAGATTTCAGCTCTCAGTTCTCTTCACTCCCATGTCTACCACCAAGAATTCAGCCACGAGGGAAAAGGAGGCATCCCCTAAATGCAGAAGGGACACTATCTTTGGGGAATTCTCCTGCTTCAGTATTTAAGCCAATTCAGAGAAATTCTGCCCAAGAGAACCCAAGCTCCACTTGAGCCAAGCCTAGTTTGACCACTTCATACAAGAAGTCGGTCTTCACCATCTCTTCCACTTGGATTCTTTGCAAGACCCAGTAAGCACCAGGAAGAGGCATGACTAGCCCTGGGGGTGCTGGGAAGCAGACTGGAAATAATTGATGAAGAGGGTAAAAAACATCCCAATAAATTTGGGAGAATTAAGAGTGTTTAAGAGAGGCAACCTAACTTTATAAAGCACATCCTTACTGAAATTGAATACCTCAAAAGCAGCATATATAAGTTTGACTGTGGTCTGGAAGATACAAGAGATGGCATCTTCCAAAATGAATGAGGAATTTGCAGACAGATTGAAAAAAAGCTCACATGTGATGAACCACTAATAATAGAAGAGGAATCTGCCCTGTGAGGAGGTAATGTATATGCACCCGAGTTTATGGCTGGCAAACACATGATACATGGTGTGGACTAGATAACATAAAATTGTCCGATCATCAATTCAATAACAAGGTAAAGAATATGGCTACAGTATGAATTTTAAATGAAAGTCATGCGAGCATCTAATATGACAGCTGCATCCAAATAAAAATCTAGAGGAAACAATACCTTATATCTTCCTGACAGAGATGTAGCTTCAATGAGGTTCGGAAGGGTAATAAATAATGTGCAGCAACTTTCACCCTCTCTACAGGGTAATTGATCCACTAGCTTCCCAACAATATCTTTGATGGGGAGATATCATTCCCATTAGTTTGCTCCATTGATCCAGAAAAACTAGAATTGTGTTCCAGCAGAGAATGGCTTTCAAAACTTTCCGAGCTTGAACATTTGCAAGTGAAATAGAATATGCAGCTCATCATGGCATCAATAAGCACCACAAAAGTATACATGATGACCAATAGAGGACCTTCCCAGATCCTGGAATACACATCACTGTAATTCAAAGCCTTTACTCTATGTTCATAGAGGCTCTCCACAAAAGCAGTCCCAATAGATGTTCCCAGGAATATCATGAGACCCACTTGGGTCCTCCCTTTGATTAAATACATGGATCTAAACAATGCTGCCAAGCCCCGGCAATCTTTGAAGTTGGAGATCACATTGGCCAAATTGCAGATAATCAAAGTGTGTGCAAACAACACAGAAAAAATTACGCCTAAGCCAAACACAGCATAGATAGCACAGCTTGAACAAAGCCCCATGTAAAGCACCACATTCACCAGAATCACAAGCAGAAGGAGAAAAGCAGCAATGCATTCAACAATGGCGATACATACCCAGAAATAAGTCAGTATGACACGTTTCCAGATCCTGCGAATCATGGTAAGAAGCTTTGCAATTGTAAGTTTCTTGCCTGCATACGATCCAGCCACGGAATGCACTATTGTAGCTTTTGCAAATAGCCAAAGGGTAACCAAGAAAGGGAAGCAGAAAGTCAATGAAAGAACACTCTCAGATAATTTTCGGCACACGAGTTTAGTAAGATGGCTCTTAGGCAGCCCAGATGCCTCTACCACTAATCTAAACCTAAAAGACAGTTTTTCAACCATTGATTGCTCTACAAAGGCATTTGAGAGAAGGATTGCAGATACAGGGCAGATGAATAGCGCTGCAATTACCAGGAATCCTGTGGAATTGAAGCGAAGGATTCTGATGGTTTCTCTCAAGATCTTCAATGCACTCAGAGAGTTGAAGCACTGCTCCATGTTTGAGCTCTTAGAGAGCCTGTTGGAAAATAGAAGATGGCCCTCTGTTCCATTATCTCCAATGCTATTTTGTATCCCTGATTCTTCTTCCAATGAAGAACTTGGGAGATGTAAAGCATCGAGTTCAATGGTCTCATCACAGCGAGCCATTGCTAGATAATTCTTCAAGCCGTTTCTGCAGTACACACTGGTGGGTTTTCTTTTTTAGGCATTGAAATATAAACCCAGTTGAGATCTTCGGCAGATCTAGATTGGGGGTGCTATTATAAATACGTACGGATGGCCTGCCGTATACAGCTATACATTTGCAATTGTGGGCAAAACGGAAATTTTATTTTTCATAGGAATCCAAATGAATTGGGACTTGAAACGTCTGTACCTTGATTTGGAGATCATCCACAGCAGTGTGTCTTTGAAGCCCTTGAAGGTCTGCCTATTTGAGACTAACAATGCCCATTATATCAAGTTCAGACAAGCTGGGCACGTTTGATTGAGGATGCTCATGGACTTGTCGGCATTTGATGGAAGTTCTTGCTGCGTGGGAAATGGACAAAACGTGTTAAGGCTATCCAATGACCTTCGGATTTACTAGTTGTGAAAGCAGTGTTTCATGGAGGTCTGTTAAAGCTCGTGTTCACATTCATTGTGTTGGAGATTGATTATTCTAATCCATACTAGGTCTGCTATAAAAATAAATTCTAATCATAGAGTTGAAAATGGGAGTTCTGATACAAGAATACTGAACTGATAAAGCTTGACACATGGATCCAGCTATCAATGGTGATGTCAAAAAGCATTGAAAATTCAATAAAATTCCAAATAGGTTTGTGGGTCTGAAGCTACTACCCGCTTTTAACGTTTGGCCTTAGACTTCTGTTGGGCCTCCGCTTCTTCCTCCTCCGTTTCTTGGGTGCTTGAATGTCTGTGAGAGTGACCCCATAGACATTTGAAAATGGTAAATGAGAAAAGGGGTTTGAATGATAAGAGCCGACATTCGGTACGACCAATGTATGCCACCACGATAGCACAAATCACATCAAAGGGCTTTGTATTCCTTTTTCCACAAAGGATAAAGTAGCGAAGGGCCCTCCTTCACATTAATAACCATCGCCCTCTCATATGAAAATGATTAAGATAAACTTTGAAACGATTATATAGGAAATTAAGTAGCAAATCAAATGTTATTTTAATGCTATGGACTATCGCGACCACCTTTGTGGTACTTGCCATGACCTCATTCCTGCTCTGCATAGCCTTTAATGGATTTGTCACAACTTCTTATGCATTTCCTCTAGGTCTTCTAGTGGATGTATCGAATATTTGCTTATCAATGCCTAAAGTTATATTCAATATTTATTTATAAATTGTACATTTATATAAATTATGACTTTTAAGAAAAATAAAATGTTTTGCACAAGAAAAATGAGATGTTGGGCATGCCAAAATGACAACTTTCAAGAAAAATCAGAAGTTGGGTATGCAATGGTTGAGAGAACAATCCATGAACTAATGGAGTAGACTGGGAAAATAGAGGTAGTTTAGCAACAATTCATCATTTTTTTTACGGAACTCATTATTTTTGTTCCAAACAAAGTAAAAGTATTAATCTCAATTGGGATAAACAAAAATGATGCGTTAATGGTCTTTAGTTACCTAGATTGCCTATAGTTTTCCATACACACTTCTTTTATATTTGACCATTATATTGTGTGCCATTACCAAACAAAAGGACCCTAAGAAAATTGGGTACATAGCGTGACAAATACATTTTGGATCAAACTTTATGACCAAGAATATTTGAGTGTTGGAAATAGACTCAAAATATCATATTAAAGGACAAAAGGGCCAAAATTAGAACAAGTGAGAGTTGTGATGTGTGTGGGCTAGGATGTTGTGGCATGGGCCAAGAACTAATCACAATTGAAAGTAGTTGAGATTTTGATGAGCGATGCACATGGGCAAAATTTTCAGAGAGAGTAGTGGCTCACATGTCCTATTGGAACAGTTGTTCAACCTTGTCTTGTTACAATGGAATATCAATTCGTTTAGGATGGGCTAGTATATTCTTTCTATTGCTTGTCTTTTATGCCCGAGATGAAAGAAGAAGCACACATTTTCCTTTTGTATCTCACTTTTATGCTTGACCTGTCAATCTAAGTTTTAGATGTAGCTACCCGTATCTCTTCTAGTTACCTAATTATATATTTTCTACTACTTTATGTACCATAGATATACCTTGCAGGGCCAAAATTAGAACAAAATGTGAGAGTTGTGATGTGTGCATGCTGGGATGTTGCGGCCCTGGTTAAGATATAATCACAAGTGCAAGTAGTCACAACATCTTGATGAGCAATCCACGTGGGAAATTTTTTTGTAGGGAGTAGTGAGTTGCATTTCCTATTAGAGAAATTGTTCAACCCTATCTTGTTGCAATAGAATATCAATTCATTTATAACGAGTTGATATGTTATTTCTATTGCTTGTTTCTTATGCTCAACATTGAAGAAGTAACACAGATTCTCCTTTTAATAAAGCCAGAACAACCAGGACAAAGGAGCATGAGGGTAAGAATATTGCTACTTTGGCAAGTGCCCAAATGCAGTGGACATTGTAAAGAATTTATTGGATTCCAAGCTTACCAATTAAAGGATCCGTCGCTTAAGCGACGCTTATCAACTTCTTCTTCCATGTTAAATAATTGTTAAATGATTGACAATTTGAAGCGCCGTCGCTTAAGCGACACTTATGGCCATATTTACCAAAAAAAAATTTATCCTTGTGATTTTTGGTAAGTTTAAAAAAAGAAATCCACGCGCCGTCGGATTTTTCCGTCGGATTTTGGATCGAAATGTAGTAGTGACACCATGATTATTTACAATATATACATCGTATACATCTAATGCAACGGGGTCAAAACCGGGGTGTTACAAAACCTAGGAATAAATAGAATTATTTGTGCTTTGTAGGCATATGGATGGTATATGGAATTTTGATGTCTCTTGTATTATGTTTTTTTCCTTGTATGAAGTGTTGACATAGTTTCTACCGTGCTAATTTTTTATAAATTATGTGACCAAAATAATGGTACAGAGGCTTTATGCTAAATTCTAGACACCAATTATCATTGATTCTGCTTGGACCAAGTGGTTTGGTACATTGGCCTTTTGAATAGCATGGATGGAAGTCGAGGATATTGTAAATATGCAAATGTTGGGATATTCCAGTTACATCATCTGCAAAATAAAAATTGTAAATCTGCAAATGTTAGGATATTCCAGTTACATCATCTGTTTATTTAGTAGTTTCCAGTTGTATATGGAATGTGTAAAACAATGTCTAAACTCTAGATTGCATTCTTGTTTTTTAGAAGCAGAGTTGTTTTCCAATTGTACCCCTGATTTTAGGGGTAGTGCTGTTTGTATGTTTGTATATTCTTTATAAAAGAAAAGAAAACAAGGTGGACAATAATTTGTACCTACAGAAAGTTTTTTTTTTTGGTGGTATGTGGGTCTTGCCTTGGCTGTTCTGTTATTTTGAATTTTATTTGCTGATGAATATATATGTGTTGTAGATTCTTCTCCATTTGCTGCAGGTTGCTATCAAGAGTTAACAATTGGTATTAGAGTGGTTGTTGGCTTCAAGGGGATGCCTTTGTTTCCAAGATGATGAAACTTTGTTCATGGCATCTTAGTTTTCCAAGGCTTTGTTTTGAGCTCTTGTTCAAAAGCTTGTACATGTTTCATTTATTTTTCTTGACATGCCCACATTATATTTCATGCTGCATTTTTTCTTCAGGTCTCTTCCTCTACCATGGGTATTGGGATTGTACCTAACAGTAACACTACCACTGACAGTTCAACTCCTTACCATGACCCAAGAGGAGTATTTGAGATTCAACTCCTTACCATGACCCAAGAGGAGTATTTGAGATTCCTCGTAGGGTTGTTCATCCTGGTGGACAAGTTGAGCTCATGGGAAGAGAATCAAGGGTTCTCAGATATAGGGAGAAAAGAAAGAACAGAAGGTTTGAGAAGACAATATACTCACAGGATAAGAGGATGATTTTCTGATTTCAAAGAGAGCAGATGCAGAAGTGGAACAGATATACTCACGTTCTTTGCTTCCTGATCAGGGATATGGAGTTGTTCCATCCTATTGATCCAGTATATAGCCCTTTTTGAAATTTGTATTATATGCAAGATTTTTGGGTGAAATTAGAAAGTTTAGTTTCTATACTTATCTAATGAACTGTCAATCCTGCATTATTAGTGTGCTACACAGCTCGCTTAAATATCGTCCCTGAATTATAGTAGGCTACAGTGCGCTTCTGCTGTGAAGGATAGAAAATATTTATAGAGTTTTAAAGCCTATCCATTGGCATTTCGTTGTGAACAATAACTATAAATTTGTATTTCACATAAAAACACTCTTTGCTGGTTCAAGCGGTGATTCATTGATATGCCCAATTTGCCATTAAACATTTTCAATTGGATACTCTACAAAACAATTGCCCTGCAAACATTTTTATCATCAGTAGTGCATCGTTGTATGGTTTAATACTCGAATTTCATGCTCAGTTTGCAGAGACAAGCCTATTGCTGCTATGTTGCACAACCTCGGCCATTAGATGTTTTGCACAGCTCAGTTCTATTCATTTTGAAGTATGTTCATTTGACATAGTACAAATAATTTGGCCTCTTCTTTTGGTTCCGAATAAGGTTATGATTCAGAACTTATTCTTATTCTGCCATTGTAACATTTCTGCAATTTTGTTTTATGGTTAATGCATATATCCATTAGAGCTATGTGTTAGAGCCACCACCGAGCTTGGAGTCTATACTACGAAGTTTGATTTGAGGTGGGTTGTAAGCTACATGTTGGAGGGCACACCTGGAGACTCAACAGCCGTTGGATTATCAAATCAACGGTTGTGATTTGTTTTGTTTAAGAGTTAGTAGCACATTGGTAACGCGGAAGAGTATCTAACGATTTAAATATGCCAACCTCTCTGTCTTATTTATGCAGAGAGAAATGTATGGTGGGGGCTCTGGGTGTTTGGACTTCACGAGAAGCTCCTCATCTTGGAGCCTGGGACGACCTGACAGGCCCCTACTTTTTTTGGTACACTTGGCAAACAGAGAATGGCGAGGGACTGTTTGATGATTTGGCATGACAGCTTGGAGATGACAGGGCGTACATGAAGCAAACAGAAAATGGCGGGATACTGTTTGATGACTTGGCATGACAAATTGAAGATGACAGGGCAAGACATGGTAGCACGCGTGGCAAACAGAGAATGGCGAGGGACTGTTTGATGACTTGGCATGACAGCTTGGAGATGACAGGGCGTACATGAAGCAAACAGAAAATGGCGGGATACTGTTTGATGACTTGGCATGACAAATTGAGGATGACAGGGCAAGACATGGCAGCACGACTGGTAATATTCAAAAGGCCAATGGAGAGTGGTAATATTCAAAGGCTTGATTTACCACAGTATACACGCGACCTTGAAAAGCCAAGCTCGTCAAATTCAGGATATAGTACATAAACCTTACATTACACACACTTCTATGTCACCCGGAGTCACTTTGAACCAAAATATCTGTTCAATTATATTCCAACGATATCATAAAAAAAATTATCACAAAAGCTTATAATTCAAAAGAAAGATGACATAAATTGCTTTAAACCACATTATACAAAATCTTGTAATTCAAAAGAAAGTTTAAAGAATTGCTTTTAACAATTGTCCAGCCACTATACACTCATAAATACGCTTAAGTTCAACATGTCTACCTACATGTACGTGGAGAAATAAATTCATCACAGGTCATTACAAGAAAATATGTTGGTAAGCGATATGTATCACTACAAGAAAAAATGCATTTTAGCCTCACATTAATACCACTATTTGTAAAGGATTTGGGAAATCTTCCATTTTCAAATAGTGGTGCAAAAGTGGTGGTAATGTGGGGATAGGGAACTGGTGCTAATATTTATGGTGCAAAAGTGGTGTTTGTAAAAACGTTGATTTTGGTATTTAATGAATATTTGGCATTCCATGGTGTATGGTGCAAACCACCAAAAACCAATCCTAAGTGGATTAATATTTTGTGGTGTAAAAATCCAAAGCTAAATGACACAACATTGATAAATATAGCATGGTTATACTATTTTTTTGTGCCATTTTTTTGTGTGTTTTACACCACGCACACATGAATTTGTGTGTGTTTTACACCACAAAACATCATTCCATGTAGGATTAGTTTTGGCCACAACTCTAATTTTACCACTTCAACGAAGGAATCTGCTATTCCCATAAGCAAAAACTGAGGAAGCATGATAAAAATAGTGAGAGGGGCTACTGCTTTCTCATTTCCCTGAAGCCTGTGTGTTTTCACAACTCTGATCCGCTGGATTTCAGTTATGGAGGCCACTACCATAACTAGAACGTGGATGGCCAGCCCAATACCCATCCTCTATAGGATTGCTATTCCTTTGGGATTGCCTGTGAATCTTCTGAAAATCCCTACTAGGATCCTATCATAGAGTATAATGAATCGAAGCATTGACATGGTGACGAGTGATGTGATGCAGCCTGAAGGAATTTCAAAGTGAGAACCCATGATATGCATGTTAAGTCTCGTTCCCTGCTTTACAAAAAGTGTGTTAACTTGGGCTATCATGGCGCTTGGCATCAACATGGCAATCCAAATTGGTAGCATTGTTTTCGTCTCTTCTACTTGGGTTACCGAACATAGCTTCCATGTAATCTTGCGTCATTGTCCATTAATGTTGCTGCTTTATTCAGAAATCTGAAGAGAAGAAAGGAAAACTATGTTATTGTATTTCAATTGAGCTATGAATTAATATTAGCTTGTATTATTATTAGGAATTACATAATTTAACTATTATTTTTATTTATTATCTTTTTAGAAAATGGTCAATTTATCAATATTTAGTTGTTAAATTATTTTAATGGTTTAGCAAATCCTAATTAAAATATTAGCTTTATTTTAATAAAATCATTCCCATGGAGTTGTTGAGCTATTAACCTCTTTGCTTATTTATAAGAAAATTTAGCTTTTAACTAATAAAAATAACTTTAGAACTAACACGAAAATAATCTCTTACTATTTTATAAACCATTAAAGTTAGTTGATACAAATTTATTGTTAAATAAAATTGGGAAATATATAATTTAATTATTTTTATATTTATAAATAATTGCATTTAATTTACATTACTTTGATTTTTGATCTTTTATTTTGTATAAAATATTATGTTGAGTTAAAATACTCAAATGGGATAGATATTAAATTCCATTAAGATGGAATTGTAAATGTAGAGTACAAATTTATTTAGGAAAGATTTATATTTATACAAATTTGATTAACATGGAATTGTAAATGCAAAGTACAAATTTATTTAAAAAATATTTACATTAATAAAAATTTGATTTCTTTAAAAATATTATAAATTTAAAATTAAAATAAATATGAATTTAGTCTTATTTAAAGTATAATATATATATATATATATATATATTTTAAAATTAATAAATTTCATTTATTTTATGAATATAATTACATCTATAATGGTTTTTATTTGAGATTTCGGGTGGACTATGACCTATGCTTTTTCATTTACGGAAGAGGATGAGACAAGTGTATCCTCAAGATTGATTCTATGGCACTAGTTCAAAATTCGAAATAAACAATTATAAAAAATGAATATAAAAAATCACTGGTAAGTTCCTGAATGGATAACTGCTAGCATAGCTATGAATGGATAACCAATAGTTCATGGTAGATAACTAGAAGAATGCCACATAAAAAGAAAAAGAATATAAAAAATATTGTTGATGAATGGATAACCAACAATTTATGACAGATAACTAGAAGAATGTGAGATAAAAAGAAAATGAATATAAAAATTAACTAATAGTTGATAAATGGATAACCGGAGGAATGTTGGTGATAACAACCATTAGATCCCTATTGAGGTGATCCAACTACAAACTATGTGGGTGTGCTAGTGTAAAGTAAATAATAATAAAGTAATAGATGGATGGATGGGACAAATCACATTGTTTTTTCAATCTATTAAGTAAGATATTGCAATAAAGTAAAACTTTGTTTCTTAATTGGAATTGTGCTTTATCTTTAACTTTTATGTTTATCAAATTATATATTAACACCATAAGTTAATAGTAATATTTGAAAAACAATTTCCCATTGGATGTAGTTTGGGTGGTTGGGAGAAATGATTCACACCCTGATTCACACCCTCCCCACCTAAGTTTAAGTCTTGTAAGTGACACGATGCTCTCATTAAGTCTAATTTAACAATACCTTGATTATCCTTCTCCATACTAACAAGTGTAACATTTTTGAAATTTATTATTTGTCCTTGAATTAATCTTGAAATTAATGTTATTAAAAAATATTTATATTTTTAAACTTTTTTAAAATTAAAAGATCGTTAAAATTTTCATCACATTTTGAAATATTATTGTATTTAAATTCTAATTGTTTACTACTTTTAACAATTCAATTTTAAATATTAAATGATAACTGTTTCTAAATTAACTATTATTTCTAAATTAGATGATAGTTTTTGCATTAAAACTTTATGTAAGATAATATAGATGGAATGAAACTTCTTATATAAATGGTAGAAGGTGAAGATGAAAACAATATAGTTAGAGAAAATGAATGAATCTTTATTGTTGTCAAAGATATTAAAGAAGCATGAATAAATTAATCAATTTCTAACTTTTATATAAGAGGAGATTAACTAATCAATTTTCTGACAAAGATATTAAAGAAGCATGAATAAATTAATCAATTTTCTGCTCTTTGTAATCAAAGTTGTTTGTACTTGTTTTGATGCTAATAACCTCTTTTAGTAAGTAACATCAATATCTCTATCCATGAATTGCTAGTTTTATTTATGATTTAATAAGAAAACATAAAAGCAAAAATATAAATCATAGATAAATATAGATGTTTATGTTTTAGAATAGTTTTAGCAAATAGATATTAGAATTTTTTAACTTATTTTATTGGGCATTTTTAAAAGTATATGAAAAATGGTACTATAAAGGATTGTCCCACTTATTTTTTTATTTTTAATAATGAAAGCAACTATACACATCTCACAACCAATCAACTATTGAGTTAGAGGAAAGTACTATATAAAATTAACTAATTAATTAATCTATTATATTAAAAGTGAAAAAAATTGCAAATATAATTTTTTTCAAAAAAGAGAGGATGATTTTTTTTTCAAATTCCAATTCACAATTCTTAATAAATAGTGGATTAAGATAAACATATAGATCATTTCACCACACTATCACATTTAACCTAAAATTTATATTAACTATTTGCATGACATTAAATTGCAATGCGAAGCTTTTAAAAGTCATAAGTTTTATAGCAAAATTATTTTTCTCATTGTAGCTAATAACATGCATGTTCCATTTTTATGTTTACTAAATTATTCATCATTTTGTAAGTTCATCTTCACATTTAACATATCTTAATATTTATTCTTGTTTATGAAATATGTAACCATTTAAGATGTTCCATACTCATTTTAATTAATAAATAAAGGTTATTTGTAAAACCACTTCTTTTCATTTATTGAATATTTTAATTTTGTTAAAATAACATATTTTTATTATATGTATATATGAACAAAGTATAGTGATTAAAATAAAAACTATTTTAAACTTTTCATTTAATAGAATGATGAATATTTTTAATCAATAAACTAAATATAAAACTTATATAAATAGTTAAATTTAATTTTATATCAATATATTATCATGTTTTGAAAAATAAATTGAATATCTAATATCAATAAAATGTATTAAGAAGAAAACAAATTCGATCTTTACTTTATTTTATTAATTTTCAAAATTCCATAATCTCAAAATATTGACCTAAGTTTTGTTGAGATGAAACTAATAATGAATTTCAATAAAATGAAACATTGATTTAATAGTATATAGCATAGTTTCAAAGTAAACATGACTTTCTAAAATTATATAATTCTAAAATAATGAAATAATGAAATAATATTTATTGGGATATAAATAAATTTGAATTTCAATAAAAATAGATATATAGGAAGAAGTTTGAATATCAAAACACATTAAAAAAAATAGTAAGAGGTAAACATGAGAGGTGCTTGAGGTCCCCAATGATATTCTCATATTCTTCTCATATCATTCCATATATAGTCATTTTTTACATATTTTTTATTTATTATTCTTTGCAATATTGATTTCATTTGATTTCCTAAGTTGTATTTCACCTACATGAAGTTTTAGGAGCTATATTATGAACACATGGACATGATAATTTGTCGGCAACACAAACAACTAGAAAAATTGAAAGAAATGGTATCAACATTTTTTTTGGATAACACAAAAAATAGAAGGAAAAATAAGTAATGGCATATTCTACGAAGTAGCATCAAAATAAATTTATTCTTGACCTTGACTATCTTGTTGGCTTCTACACAAGAGCCGACAAAGTTAATGGATCCATCTACATTGTTCTACCCATGAAAATTGTTGGTGGAACCATGAGCTCTATTTATGGAACTATGAGCATTGTTGGTGGAACCATGAGCTCTAGTTATGGAACCATGAGCATTATTGTTGGAACCATGAGCACTATTGATGGAACTAGGAATTTTGTTTATGGAACCATGAGATCTACTTATGGAACCATGAGCATTGTTGGTGGAACCATGATCTTTGTTTATGGAACCATGAGCTCTATTTGTGAAACCATGAGCATTAGTGTTGGAACCATGAGTAATGGTCGCAAGGTGGTGGAACTATGCAAGGAACCTTGAACAAAATTCATGGTAAATGAACATTTTAGGGGTGGAACCATGAAGAAAGTAATTGAAACCACGATCAGTTTTGATGGAACCATGAACAATGCGGGTTGTACCATGTGCATTTAAGGATCCTGAATATCATAAGAATTATTTATGGACCATGAACCATCTATTGAGTAACACATACATGGTCACAAGATATATTTACATGAGCATTGTTGGTGGAACCATGAGCTCTATTTATGGAACAATAAGCATTAATGGTGGAACCATGAGCATTGTTGGTGGAGCCAAGAGCTTTGTTAATGAAACCATGAGCATTAGAGGTAGAACTGTGAGTAACAATTTCAAGTTGGTGGAACCATGTAATGAACCTTGAACAAAATTCATGGAAAATAAGCATTCTAGGGGTGGAACCTTGAAGAATATTGATGGAACCATGAACAATTTTGATGGAACTGTGAACAATGCGAGAGGAATCATATGCATTAAAGGGACGTGAATATCATAATCATTATTTATGGGCCTGACCCATTTGGTGAATAAAGCATACATGGTCACAAGTTGGTGGATTCCTGAATAATGCATATGGAACCTTGAAAAAAAAAACATGGACATGTTTCATGGTAGAATATTGCACATTTAGTGGTTGAATCTCAAACAAAGCTAATGGATCCATGAACATTGTTGGTAGAACCATGAGCATTGTTGGTGGAACCATCAGATCTATTTATGGAACCATGATCATTAATGGTGGAACCATGAGCTCTATTTATGGAATTGTTAACATTATTGTTGGAAGCATGAGCTCTATTTATGGAACTGTTAACATTATTGTTGGAACCATGAGCATTGTTAGTGGAACCATGAGCATCGAGGGTGGAACCATGAGTAATGGTCATGAGGTGGTGGAACCATGAGCATTGTTAGTGGAACCACAAGCTCTACTTATGGAACCATGAGAATTATTGATGGAACCATGA
>LPNX010174181.1:0-32440 GCA_001517045.1 Pseudotsuga menziesii | reverse complement strand
ACTCACAAACACACATCTGATCTTCCCCCTAACTCATAGTAACCCCCCTCCCCCAATTTTCCCCAACTCTTACTAACCCACCCCACCTCCTCCTCTCCCTACCTCTAAACCCCCTCCTCCTACTCTTTCTCTCCCCCCGCTCTTCTTTGTTACCTCTCCCTCTCTCTCTAACCCAAACACCCGCACTCCATAACTATACCCCCTTTCCTTCTAATCACCATAAGTTCCTCCAAAACCCATCTTAAATTCATGATTTATTGATCTAACTTTTGTTGAGATGAAATGAATCATGTGATCAAGAATTTCAATAAAGGAAACCTTGAGTTAATAATATATAGCATGTTTCCAAAGTAAACATGACTTCCTAAAATGATATAATTTTAAAATAATGAAATAATATTTATTAGGATATAAATAACTTTGAATTTTAATAAAAAAGGAAATATAGGAAGAAGACTGAATATGAAAACACATTAAAAAAAACAGTGAGAGGTGGACATGAAAGGTGCTTGAGGTTGCCAACGATATTCTTCTCATATCATTCCATATCTACCCAGTTTTTACATTTATTTTTAGGTTTTAATAATGTAAAATATTCCTCTGGAAGCGTTGACAAGCTCTCGACCTTTGTATGAGAAATGATGATAATTTTGAGGGTGATTTATTTTACTTAATGTAGAGTGGATATTTTATATGTGTTTGTATAATCGTTGCTCGCAAATGTAATATGCCAGTGTTGAGTTAGTTTAAGGGATTCAATCACTGGTTCGCGTTTATGGATATTTTTTTATTTTTTTTATTGTTTAGCTTAATGTATAAGTAGCGATTATTGCACGTCCTTTATATGGTTTATTCGGTTGGTTAAGGGATTCGATCCCTAGTTATTTGGTTAGGAGTATTTAGATTATTTATTCGTAATTTGTTTATTTTCTTCCTTCAGTAGATCTCGTTGGATGGATAAATTTATTCGCTGAGGTTTTATTATTTTAATAAGGTCGTAGACCTTTGTGAATTCTCTATAATTTATACTTAAGGATTTTATTTTGTTTTTACTATGTTTTTAAAATGAGTCCTATGCTGTGATGTAGGTTTTAGTTTCACTAGGGTTTGACAGACGTCTGGTTGTTAAATTCATTTGGAAAACTGAAGGTTGAATCCAGACTAAAACCCTAACATATAACATAAACTTTTGAAACTAGTTTAATACAACTTTTGATCGAAATTTTACCCTAGAATCTATTTAAGAGTTAAAAACTGAGATTATAATCAACTTAATAAAACAAACCTGAATTATTTATTCAATCTGATGGGAAATAAAATTACAGATCTTAATCTAAAGCATGATGACTATAATTACAACCTGTAAGCATAATTCAATAACTTGGAAATGTAGAAACCTCTTACCTGCAACTATGCAGCTATGTTAATGGCCAAAAGACCCCGCACACTTTAAACACCCAGAATTAATAAAACCCAAACTATTTCTGTCCTTAGAGCTAATAACCGGATAAGTTTGAAACTACCACGTTCCTCCCAACCATGACCTGGAAGCGTTCATGGTTCTAATGTGGGTCCCCTCGAGTTGGCTCCAAACTCTAACATGGGTCCCCTCTAGAACTCCTAAAGGTGGGTTGTTGTTGTTTGGAAAATCAGGCTTTGTATAAGAATGCTTGTTTTTGGATAATATTCTTTCAATTCATTCAAGAATAATAATCATATTCCTAAGCCTTCTCTTGGCGTGGGTCTTATAGAAACTCTTTCACGAAAGGGAAATTGGTTTAAACTTTAGTTGAATCAAGAACTCATTACTTTCTTGAAAATAATATTAAATTTGATTTATATGGAATTAATAGTTATTTTGTTTAACTAGGAACTTTTTACTAGTTAAGGATAATTGAGATTTAGAATAGAATATTTATTTAATTATTTTAGTTTATAATAGATATATAGACTCTCACTTATTATTTTAGTTATCTTTAGTTTATAATAAATATATATACTCTTTTTATTCATAATATATAAACTTTACATATTACTTAATATTTATTCATGCATCATATATCATAGTTTATTTATTTTGATGCTTTCCTTAGTTTACATTATTTCTTTTATCAAGGCCTCGGGTGGGGTTTGGTTGGTCAACTAGGTTAGGCATCTCTAGATCCTCCTTGCATGTTGGATTACCTCGTATATTGAGGTAGTTCTTCCAGTCCCTGATGGGAAGTAGATTTGAAATTTCATTTAATCAACTTAAAATAAGTATGATAAGGGTTGGTGCTATTCATAGTCATTCTCACTCAATAAAATTAAGTTCATGATTCAAATCATAGGATTTACGCTCCTTCCCCTTGTGCTTCCCTTTGACTTGTGCATTGTTTGAGTCCGACATCAAGAGAGATTGATTCTTGGAAGTTTGAAGCACTCCCATTTGAACCAACTTATCCTACCCCTGTATTAAAGACTCAACAAAAGTATCTAGAGAAGGAATCTTCCAATTGGGGATGGAAGCTTCTTTGAAATGTAATGTAGATACAAATACAGAGAACTCTGAGCCAATATTGCTCAGTACTGATAGAACCAGTTGCTCATCTTTCCTCTATAATTCGCATTACTTACATTGCAGTGCTAATGACTTGAATTTTGTGAAAAACTACTGAATAGTTTCGAAACTGCTATGCTGCAATGCAATGAGATCATTATCCAATATGTTCCCTCGAAGCTCATCTTGTTTTCCAAACAATGATTCAAGATTCTCCCAAGTTTCCTTCGGAGTCTCCAATCCGTCAAGGTGAAACAGAAGATCATGGGAGATATGAGTACATAAAAATACAAAGGCTTCATCCAACCGATTCCAGAACTTAGTTTTCTCAGTAGGGTGATGGGGTTTTGTCTCTCTGCACATTTTCATCCTAAACAGGCAAAGCTTGCGCAAGGAGACCCGCATATCTTCCCTACACTTAACATAATTGAAGGGTGTAAAGATGCGAGGTACACGAGCTGAAGAATCCATCAATATTTCTGCTGAACAGTCAATTCCTCAATAAGATACGTAGGTACCTACAAGTAACACTACAAAAAACAAAAAAAATCACAATCAGTAAGTTTCAAGCCTTCCACCTCGACATGTACACTTCCTTAGGGTCCATCACACATGCAGAGACTTCAATGGACGAATTGGTAGTTAGCAAGGTAAATGTTGCAGGATTTATGTCGAAACCTAGCTGTTTCTAGTGTACAATGGAGATTAGACAGACTTGTTGCTAGCCTGAACAAGGATCCGATACCATGTTTGAATGATTGAACCATTGATCTGCATGAAATGAGTGCAATTGAAAGGTAGAATTTTGCAGTGGAATGGTAAGAATAATGTACACTAAACGTGACAAATTTTAGATAAAACTGATAAGAATTGATTAGTAAATTACAACATTAATATTCATTAATCCTAACAGTATACAACAGTGTTACATAAAGGAGGATTCAAATCATGTGGATAAGATCGAATCTACCAACTCAATCCCGACTGTCTGGTTAACTAGAAGTGTCTAAATCACTATCAGAGCTCACTAGTCTAACTCCACTTGTCTAATTTAGTCTATCCATCAATTAAACCAGTTAAACTGACGAGGTAGGTGGGACATGGCGCCTACTCCCATGCAGCCATGCAGTACTGGCTCTAACTGAACTGAAAGACATCTAACTGAATGTAACTGGAGGTTAACTTAGCATAACTACTTACCTACCATAACTAACTGAAGAAGGCTGCTGGTGGCACTCAGAGTGGCTCCAAAAATGTAGGTATTGGTCTGAAAGGCACATTAACTGATGCATCAACATGCAATCAATGTCAGTTAACCTCGATATGTGTTCCACACACTCCAGTGGTTGTTACTGGTGGACCCAATAGCACTGGTGGACCCAATATCACTGATGGACCCAATATTAAGTAAATTAATCCTAAGTTAGGAAAATGATCAAATAAACTATATATGGACAAGGGGGTATTATAAATCCTAACACCATTAACAACACATTTTGGCATTTCACACACTTGGTTGCCTTAAATGGCCTCTTGGTGTACTTTGGATCCAAAACATGGATCATTGTGTTCACATTATGATCTTGTTATTTCTTGGACACCTCTTGGCCTATAGAAGAAATCCATGTGCATGCTTATTGGAAGAAGAATTTTTAGTAAGGTTATGTTGCTGGAATTGTGATTGAGATTCCTCTTATCTCACCTCTTCCTTCTTGTCAAGCATTCGCCAAAGATCCCTTTCCTCCTTCCCTCAAGGGGAAAGTGTTCTTCTCATTTGGTTCCTTAACCATTTTGCAAACACGTTTGGACAGGAGAGGCCTCCCTTAGGAATATTTTTTACCTCCTTCTGGAGCTCACATCTCCAAGGTGTTGTACTAGATGGACCATTGGGCAATATACAAGTGGTTTAGCTCACATTAATTGTTGGAGTTTGCATCCTCTACTACCTTTGGCATTTTATTTGGTTTTGTTATCACTTTCTTTGTTTTGTTTTAGTTTCCTCTAACAATCTTTTGTAGAATCACTTGGGTCACAATCCAACCTCCAAATACTTAGGACTTGCTGCAACCTAGAAGCATAGCCCATAACCAAGTGCCAGGAAGGAAGCACTCTTATGTAATATTTCCCACAATAGATAAAAGCAAAGGGGATCTACTCCAAACAAATAGAAAAATTTGCATGACAAAGAGCAAGTCACTTATCTTTCATCACATTTCTATATAGTAACTATTCACAATGAACTTCATAATATATATTTCATCTCATACGTACTATGCATCGATTTGATTTCTTGAATATGACAACAAATTCAAAAGTTGATACCATTAATAAATTCATTCTTTACAACACAGAGGCAACACAACCGTGGGTCACATTGTATGAATAGAAGATGAGGAAATGGGACATTGAAAGGAAATAATTTAGACGGTTGAATGGTATAGGAATTCCTGATATTGATCATTTGAAAGATAATATGCCAATGATATGCCCCAACAGTTGGGTTGCTAACCAAGTAATAAAGAAATGTGGTGCATTTGGTTGTTACCCACATGCTGAGGAGGATGCGCTAAACATATGGATTGGGTGCAACTACTTGGTGATAACCTTTTTGTACATTTTAAACTTTATAATGGACCTTTGAATGATAACATATATATTTTATATATTAATGGTAGGGTTATTAGACATATGCCACCATCATTTTTTCACTTTCTTACATGTGCATTTGTTCCCATCTATGTGGGCATATGTGCATCATTTTCACACTGACGATGCCAATGATGGACATCTTATACAAGAATGTGGAGTCGAAGTCGAGTTTGACCAATCTAGCTGTGCTAGACATGGAGATCAAAACCTAAATGGGGGAAGTTGGGTTATGTTAGAAAGATACAAGAGATCATTCAACTAGACTTCTCACCTTTCCAATGTGTTATTTTTAGGTGCAAGTGGCGGGACACATTCGATAGGATAATGTAAAAGGAGATTGCTATAGTGGGATGAAACTAAGGAGCCTTATGTTTTCCCAAAACACTGCAACCAAGTGCTTTTTTACCTGGATGCATTGGATAGGGATTGGTGGTTTGTATTAATACATGACCCTAGATCTAAACATATTTTTTAGAACAATTGTGCTATCATGCAAAGCGAGAAAGATAATTAGGGTGATGGAAATGGAGAGTGATATGTACATTTGTATTTCATCATTTACGATGTTGATATATCATTTTATTATTGTTATCTTTAGTTCTCTAATTATATTGTGTATTTTTCATGTTATGATGGTGGACATGGAAATTGATTATTGGATGTTTTTAAATAGTTTTAGTTGGCTAACAATCAATCGAATGGGAAATTTTATTTTATTTTACTTGAAGGTATTTATATCTCATTGCATATTTAGTTTAAAATAATAAAATTAATGTGGAACCATTATTATTGCATGTTGATATTTATTTATTTGTTAAGTAACACTAGCATACTAATTAGATTTCATTTTATTAATTTACATAATATCAATGCCTTCCCCAATCACACAATTAACCGCTTTCAAACTCTAACATTGCAATCACATTAAGGTTTTTATAAATGAAGTTATTTATAACAATTCACCAACTCATCATCATGAGCATGATTTCTTTAGTAAATTCTTATGGTGATTGTAATTGTAATATGTAGTTGTGAAATTATAATAATGATTGTAGTTGTAGCATGATTAATTATTTAATTTGTAGTTGTGAAACTGTAGTAATGATTGTAAATTATAGCATGACTAATTCTTTAATGATTTCTTATTATAATTGAAATTGTAATTTTTAGTTGTGAAATTGTAATAATGATTGTAAACTAACTAATTATATAGTAATTTCTTATTGTAATTGTAGTTTGTAGTTGTGAAATTGTATTAATGATTGTAAGATTTAGCATGATTAATTCTTTAGTGATACATCATAAACATGAATATAAATATCATAAAATAGTTTGACAACCCATTGACTTCATGAAAAAAAAGTCCATATATACATAACAAAAAAAATATTATAAATTGATAATCAAATCAATGACCACCACAACCATCACCTAACATCATGCAAAGTACCATCATCATCATGACCACCTACTAAACATAAATTCCATCTAACATTTAACCATCACACATGTATGACAAACATCATCTAACATACACATTCATCATCACCTATCAAACATGAGCATCATCTTACATACATGTAAAAATATAGCTAACACAATCTAACATATACATCAACCATCAACTAACATACACATGTAAACATTACCTACTATCATCTAACATATACATTTAATAGAATTAAACATCATTTAACATGCAAATATAATAATAACATCTAACAAAACACAAGATGCATCATGACATATTCATTATGCATACATATAACAAACACCATCTAACATACACATCTACCAAGCACTCCTAGCAAGCATATGCAACCTGACCTAACATACACATCACCATCAACATATAAATAAACATCAACATGATATATATATATATATATATATATATGAACAATAATATCAAACTCATGATACATGCCAAATATACATCTCTGGTTCAATAATTGCTGTAAGATATATGGTCTAGCTCCGAAACTAGAGGCATCACTACCTCTACCAACAAATCCAGAGATATTGACACATCCAACAATAGAGCTAGAGAAATAAGTACCTCTTCCATGAAAAAATGCAACATGGAGAGCAACATAGTCGATATGTCCCATATTATGTATCTCACCCACTGACGTGGCCATCATATCTAGAGCCTGTGAGATGCATGGAGTAGGAGATGGTGGATGGTCAGGTTGGTGAGGAGGGGAGGCTGGTTGATCGAGCTATGCCTATGCAGGATGGACTCCTTGTCAATCCAACAATGTGGACAAGCTATCCACCACATCCTATTTAAATCTATCATCTGGCCTACATCGTAGGTTGGGTCTAGGAAATACGGACACTTTTGGATCCTGCATATCCTTATCATCCTGAAAAGGTGGAGGCACCTCCCCATCGAATATGCCAACGTCTACAAAATATATAGTACACAAACAATAATTAGACAATTTCATTAAACAATTTAATCAAAACAATTTAGAATATAAATTTCATTTGCATTAAGTAAGACAATAAAATGCAACTAGATTAATTGAAATATAATGCTAATTTTACCTTTGTCATCCAGTGGCTCAGGCTCGGTGAAAAATATTTTGGGACATGCTCTCCAGTCTAGCCTCGCGTACAAATATGAAACAATGTCAAATGCATGGTCCTTCTTACTGTCTAGCATCTCCAGCACCTCCTATGTGATCGTAGCTAGGTACTTGGGTTTCTCCCCCTTGGGAATCAGATGTTCCTACATATGCATATGAACCTCCATCATCGACCTAGGAGGGTGGCGGTCAAATGATGGACTTGTGGCTGAAATTATCTAAAATAATAAACAAAAAATATTTGAACCAAAATGGAAATTGGTCCTCCCATCAACCTATGCATGGAATCTGTCTAAAACAAAACAAAATTGCCACCAAAAATTGTGGCCCACCTAATGCATCTAGGTCTTCACACTAAATAATATACATAAAATAAAAGAGGGAATCTAATGCGCTACCCATCATAGGTGATGTGCATGATGATAAAAACCATCAGTGAGAGGAACTTAACCTTGTATATTCCAAAAGAAGAAATCCATAGATATCAAATGTGTACTTGAAAATCAACAAGATTAGTGATGTGGTCTGTGATATATCTCTAAGAGTAAGCGAGCTAATTCTCTGTTGCAATGCTAATTGGCACATCAGGGAACTGGGGAAAATCCTCCCCTCCCCTGGATAACCTAGTGATGAATTAAATGTACTCCTTAGTGGGATGTAACCATAGATAAGGACCAATGTGAAGTTAAGTTTCTACGATGATCCCAATGACGGATCAACTATTCCAACAAAGCAGAGTTCCCCGTAAGGGATGTATCCTCCTGATAGAACTTCAGGAGTTTGACAACCATCATGAGGTATCATGTTACGTGGGTAATGGGACAAGGGTACAAATCACTCTCCCTCTTTCTATCCTCCCATTTGCGCACAAAGTTGACTAGTTAAGTCGTTCCTGCTGCTGTTGATCAGCTTGCCGCTTGTGAGGTCTTTGATTCACATATAACATCGATTAGTCTCATAAATAGACACAAAAAACATTAAATATTTTATTAAATGAGCATGTTATTTATTAACATCAAATTTTTTTTTTCTCAAAAAATATGAATTTGGCAAGGAGTGCGCTAAAATTATAGTCATGTACGGACACTAGTGCTCTTCTCACACAAGAGCACTACAACCGGTGTGCTACAATAACTCAAACGCATCGGGTATGTAAATAAAATAAACTAAAATTGAAATCATTTGGATAATTGATGTGTTACAACAATAGAAGTACCGTCAACAATATGTTACAACAATAGAAGTACCGTCAACAGTATGCTACATTAACCCTAGCACATCGTGGTCCAATCTATCTTTTAAAATAAAGGCAACGTGGTTTTAAATTCAATACATAGATGCATGTGTGTTTTTGATATGCATCGACCATATTTTTTAAATCTTAAGAACAATTGATGGAAGCATTGGTGCAGAGGTAACATGTTAGCGCACCATCAATGGGGACAAACCTTTTTAAAGCATACCATAACATGAGCACACCTTTTTTAGTTTTATAATTATTTTTTATCGGCATAATTGTGTGCTTGTGACACATTAGTGCAACGAATATGTGGTGAGTACATGTTAACAAAGAACATCGTTAACCGTGGTAAAGTTTTTAAATAAATTCAGTTTTGCGGCATGTTTTTAAGGCAATCATGTCAGTGCATAGGGTATTTTTTGATACACTAAAAAATATTTTGTAAATATGAGATATGGTACTTTCATCAATAGGAAGAATGAGTGCATTAGTGACACATGTGAGCACCAAAACTGGTGATCAACCATATTTAAAGTGCACTATAATAGGAGCACCTTTTTTTCCTTTTTAGAATAATTATTGGTTGACACAATGGTGTGTTGGTCACTCGTCAATGAACTGAAATTTTAGTGTGTACACGTAAACAAAGCGTACTGGTTAATGTGGTATTTTTTTGAAATATTTTCAGTGTGACGATGTGTCCATGTTTAGAAAACGCAGTGATTGACATTGTGAGTTTTTCTAATTTAGTTTACTGATGCGTCTAAACTTATGTTCACGTTTTGGTGTTGCGTTATGAAAATTATAGCTCATTGTATTTGTGGTGTGCTACAAGTATAAACACTCCGTTCTTGTTGCACAATGTAAATTTATAGTGTGCATTGTGTAGAGTTGTGAGCTAAATGGATCGAATGCACCATGTAGTTTTATTAAAGTTTTACAAAAAAAAGGTAAACTAAAGCTGAATTTTAATTTTCAATCTATTAAACAATTAAATTAGGAGGTGACAAAGATTTTACCTATTCAATTGTGCATCTTAGAGGCATGCTTGCAATGTACACCAAATTTCAAATATTGCCCACCATTTGGAAAAATTCAAAATCCACTCAACAAGCAACAAAATTGAGTAACGTGACCACATGGAGCATTAATGGAAGGGCGTTTGAGGAGGGAAGGTATGACACCGATGCTCAGGTGGTTAAAAGCACCGCAGAGATGGTAAAAACGGTTTTTCTATTTGGTAATTTATTTTATATTTAATCTTGTTTCGGTGCATCCGAAATGTGAATGCACTGGTGAAATTTGGGAAACTAATGCATCAGAAGTGTGAATTAAAAATAAAGAATTAATCTAATCCATTTTTTAAATTCATCATTTTTTTAATGTAACCCTTTCATGGTGCACCATATGCTCTAACTCCCTAATGCAGTTATTGAGAACGATCACATCGTAATGATAATTAAAAATAAAAATTTAATGTAATAAGTTCTTTTTTAAATTCACATTTTTTTTTATTTAACCCTTTAATGGTGTGCCATAACGTCAAATGCCCCTATGCTGTTGTTTAGAAGCAGTGTACCAGAAATGAAAACGAAAAAGAAAAATTTAATTTCATACATGGTTTTTGTAATTCAATATTGTTTTTATTTAACCTTGAACTACGATGTGCCCTAAACTGCAACACCTTGGTGTAGTTTTCTCGATTGACCGCATCGAAATTTAAAATTTAAAAATAAAAAAAAATTCTATTCCTATGACCTCCACTATCAGTTTACCCTACTTTAGTGCTTTCGAAATACAGACTAGTGCACTTTCGTAAGTTAAAAGCATTGTTTATATCTATATGTATATATATTGCTCCATGGTGTTTCTAACCGCGGTGCCACGTGATTTATGTCTGCATCGGTGTGTTTGTGTTGTATCTGCACCGATATGTTTTGGATGTATAGAAACACCAAAGAAAAACATATGCTAAAACCTTCTCCTGCTTCCCTCCACTAATGACCTCCACTATAAATGAATATTTGGGTTTTTTTTAGAATAACATCCATAAAAAACCTCCACTAGAGGGCCTTTTCCTTGTATTGTTTCCAAAATAAAAGGATTGACCTGGTGCAAATTTGGTGATAAAAAATGGATATAAAGACACTCTAATATCCATCTGTATTGAAATGCAAAATGAGATTTGAATACTAATTGAGCTCATTTTCATAGTAAGTATAGAAGCCAAAAAGTACAAATCATGAAGTCTTATAAACTGAAATCTTTGTTGGGGATACATAAGTAGTGTTGGGAAGTAAATGTTTTGATGAATTAATAAAAAAAGGAATTTGTTGACTAGCACAATTATGGTTACTAAGAGGACCAAGTTTCTGAGTTATATGAGGGATAAAATATGAGAGTCCTCCATCACTATAACAAAGCAACTAGAAGAAAAAGTTTAATAAGAAAATAAGTTACAAATCCTCACTTGTTTGCTAAGCTTTTGTAGTTTCCTCCTGAGTGGGCCTAATATACAGCTTGAGTGGGACTAATGGTTAAGAGCATGTGTTTCCTCCTAGGAGGTCACAGGTTCAAATCCAGGGGTAGGATATGTATACCTCTACCCTGGGGGGTACTATGTATACCTCTCTCATACACTAATTGTTGTTTCGCTGGAGGATGACCTTAAAAATATATTATTATTATTATTATTTTAGTTAAAATTCCATCTAGCATTTAAATGTAAGAAAATTTACCTTTTCTCTTCGAGTGAATTTATTATATTAATATTTTTTTCATTTAATTTACTTATAAAAAGTAGTTTATATTTATTTTTAATAAAGTAATCATTTTTAATAAATATAAGTTTAATAAAAAACAAACACACTAGCCAATTACCAATCTTTACTACAACTCAACATCTTAAAAAAATACAATCACAATTTAATTGATAGTTCCATTTATACACACGTGCCCATCTCAAAAATACAATCACAATTGAATTGATAGTCCCATTTATACACATTAAAATGAGAAAAATAATGGAACGCGTTCTGTTTTTGGTTATCCAGGAGGTAGAATTATTGGGGACACTTTATCACCTATATCATCTGGTCAAAGTTAATCTTCTCCTAAGACATACATCATTAATACGGTTATAAAGAATGTAGATTTCTCTAATGCAGCACCGCGTTGAAAATAATATAACTGGATAAAATAAAAATAAAAAACTCTAATTCATCAGTACTTTAAGACTATGGCTGGAACTTGGATGGAAATGATATAACTTAATAATAATAATAAAAATCTGTACCTTAAGATTATGACTAGAATTTGGATGAATAAGTGTTTGCTCAAAATAAATTAATCATTCATTACTACCATTCACAAAAAGTACTAAACCATAAACCATTGAAGTTGTAAAGTTAAATAAATTAATCATACATTAATTTGATTCACAAAAACTACTCAACCTTTGAAGGTTGTAAAGTTAAGATTATTTCACTTCACGTCATGAAGGAAACATTTACGGAATGTATTAGTTCAGAATATTAATTTTGATGTTTACTGACTAAAATTTATTCACTATTTAAAATTAATGGCTAATTAGTAAAAGGTTGCAAAGATTTATGGTTTGTTGAGTTCTGCGCAAGACTTTTCAATGTGAAAATCTGATTTGACTCACTGCATTTTTCGTTTTTAAACCGGGCGTTTCCTTTCAATTTTATTTAATTCCCTGATCGTTTCCACTTTCCAACAACACATAACATTCATTTACCATTGGAATTTTAATGTTTACAAGGGGCTCAAATATGCCAGACTCTTTCCATATTGTGTTGCTGGATTGAAATTGTTGCATTGTTGGATTACGCTCTTGCACTGTTGGTGCTCCTGCATTATTAAAGTAGTGTTGCATTGATGGAATGAATTGCTGCACTGGTGGATTAAACTTCACAAATTTGTGGCTTGTATCTGAAGCCTGTCCAAACAAGCTGTTGGGGTTGCCAGGACAATATGCAAGTGCATGAGTGTTGATCATCCATGGGCTGTATGGAGTTGGTGCAATTGTATTAGTTGGGGCTTTAGCAATTCCCTCATCCCAAGGGCAAAGTTGATAGTGCCCAGAAGTTGAATCAAAAGATGCTAAGGTTTCCAGCATTTGGTTCCACTGTTGAGATGCTATAAAATCTCCATCTGCACATTGAAAGTGAAAGTAAGAAGACTGTTGAGGAGGCCTTTGTACTGTAGTTTCCGTTTCTTGCAGTGGCATTAATTGGGATGAGGAAATATTAATTGCAGCTAGATTCTCTTCTTTAATGGTTTTGATAACATTCTGCCTGAATGCCTTGAGTTCTTCACTAAACATTAGTAGTTGAGATAGATTTAGATTTTCTATATCCTTTTTTCCACCAGAATTCCGCGGGCTTAGATTGATCATTCTTCATCTCTCCCCTTTTCAATTGGCCCGAGACCTTTTTTTCTGCTTCAAGTTCTCGCAACACATGGTTGTATTGCTTTTCTGATTTCAGAACCCTCTGAACTTTCTCATTGTATATGTTTACTGGAATGTTTTGATACTTGTCGAGTACAAAGTCAATGTCAGGATAGTCAAAGGTGAAGGCCTTTCCTGCGGGAGAGTAGACGATGATTGCAATCTCTGCACCACATAAAATAGCAAGCTCACTGGCTTTTTTGAAGATGCCCATTCTTCGTTTTGAAAAGTAGACTTGCTTCGAATTAGGGTTTTGAATTTCCTTGATTTCGATTTTATTTTTACCCATTTTTGCCTCTCCTGTTCATCAACATCCACAAGAACAGGTGTTTACTCAAATCATTCATGCAATCGCAAACTAGGAGTCAATGCGCTCTAAAACTATTTTCTGTGAATAAATCCTTTTCTACAACAGAAGTGCCAATATTTTGTGCTCCTCCTTTAGGGTTTTAGGTCATAATTGTGGATTTTAGCGCTACGCGAGGGAGATTGTATGTTGTGAGCATAGATTGGGCATAATATTACCGCAGATTCATCCGCAATTATGCTTGCAGAGATCACGATGGGAGTGGCTATGGAGGAATGTTTGGCTTGGAGCACTCAGTGTGAGAATTCTTGTTCTAAAGGAAGGACAAAATGGTCACGGCGCCGATTCTTTCCCGTATTGGGAGAAACTATTCCACATTCATGTGCAGGATAGCATAATTGTGTTTCCTATGAAAATTATGAACTATGAACTTAACCTAGCCTGCTTGGGCCTTGAACTATGAATGATTTTTCTATGAAAAATATGAAAAACTGTTCATGAGATGCATTTCTAAATAGCTATATGATCCTGCGATTTGTTAATGGGAAAGTTTCCATGCAAATAGTATATAATGAAGAAAATCCAGCTGAATTAGCACGAAAGAATTTAAGAAATAACCTACTGAACATCTGAAATAACATGAAGACAACTTACAAAATGTCTAGCAGAATTGAAATGAGAGAAGGATCGAGATTGAGTTTCCAAATTGTAACAAGAACACCAAAAAACTGAACCGATCGCTAGTACCAACAGGCAGATGTTGTGACAAGAATACCAGAAAACTGAACCATTACAATTCGTCTGGTCGGTTGATTTGAAAAAGCTTCTCAAAAGTGATTTTATCTATATCAAAACTTAATGCTGAGAGGGTTTGAGGCCATCATATTCCAACCAGGTCTCAACCTAGCATTTTATTGAGGCAAGTCGATGACTAGTAACACTTTTCTATCTCCAAAGTGCAGCTGGTTGGGCCCAACAATATTATTCGAATATACAACTCGCACACACTCGGCCGATCCAACAGGATAGATTGACTGATCTCTGGGGACGGAAATGGAAACAACCAACTTTAGGGAAAGGGTGGTCGAGCAGCAATGACCGATCTATAAAATTTAAGGATTAGGGTCGGTAGAGGTCTATACAACCCAGCTCTCCTTTGCCTTTTCTCTATGGCCAACCAGAAAACAACAATCCACCTCTTTTATTTGGGTGCATGGCTCTGCATGCTTTTTCCGCATGCTTTTCTCTTTCACTTTCAAAACTGAGAGTAGAAAAACAAAAACTTAAATTAGCAAGTTGCTATAACGATAGAAATCCAAAAATGAAACGCGAACTGTTTTTGGATTTAAAATCGAAAAAACTAAAAAACTGGCTTTAAAGTCATGACCGTTGCTATTTTGTTCATGTGATTCGGTGTGGAGTTTGGTTTATAAATTCAATTTTTCAAATTAATTCTTGCCTCATATGAAATAGTACAAATAAGCAATGCAAATACTAACTGTTCGGAGAGTTTTTATTAATCTTGTTAATTTTTTTGTTTTATTGGAATGGGTATACTAAAAAAATTAGATTACTCTTTTAACTAAATCTATTTAGATTGTATATATTTTCTGGTTGGGAAGTCTTGTCTCAGATTCAATCAACTTTTGCAGGACCTTATCCACTCAAGTTTGCATGGCTACCCCACTTTTCTCACTCCATTCATTGAGATATTTCCATCCCATAACTCATCTTCAATATCAAACTGCAGGTTATTTCTTCAATCACTTTTCATGTGTCTTAAGCACTGGGATATTTTTCAAGGGATTCCTCGAAGGCCATGCCTTAAATAAGTCTTATGTTGGCTTGTCTTCTGGCCACTTGGAATAAGTTTATTCAATCACATATTCACGTGTTTTCCCATGGTGGAATCTCATCACTTTTCAATAAATCAATCCAGAGGTTTGGACTCTGGAGAGAATATTCCACACAAATGTTGCAACCTTTGCTGGAATGATTTGCCTCACTTTCTCTTTCACTTCTTTCTTGCATACTATTGTATGCTGGAGACATGGTGATCCTATGAAAATGGTTTTGACAGATCTTCTGTTATATGGGCTTCATCTTTGGCTAGTCCCTCTTGCCTATATTTAAGATCTGATATTCTCTTAGTGCAATTCTTTTTCTTCAAGTACTGAAAGTAGAATTTAGTGGTGTCTTTGCCATCCATTTTTGGTCAAATCTTAGTCCCTTTAGCTTGATATTCTTAAAAAATAGAGTTGCCTCTCTAACTCTTCAGTCTCAGTATTGTTTCCCTAGACTGTAAAGGTTTTATGCTCCATCTCTTGGGTGGTCAGTTGAAGTTGTTCCCTAGGCTTGATTTTTTTGTCATGCTTAGTTCCAGGGGTCATTCTGTCCCATTGTCTTAGAAATTTAGTTGTTGTTAGAATAACAGACATTGTATCTAATGTGAGTCACCTATTTGTGAGGGGCCTCAAGGCACCAAATTCTTTATTCTGTTGATTGCTTGAATGGACTTCTGCGACTCTGAAAGAGAAATGTAGAGTCTACATGTAGTTTGTACTATGTGGAAGGCACTTGGATCCATCAGTATCCCTTTTTTAATGCTATTATAAAGGTGTTAACCACATCTTATTACTGAAATTTATTCTGACCAAGCAAGCAGATTTGCTAGAAAAGTAACCTAACACAAGTTGGAATAAAATCTATATCCAATCTAGGATAGATTGTAGCATGGATCCTCTCATTGCCTTTTTGTCATTTTTATCAAGTGTATCACCCATCTGCTGCTAGATGTTATTGTCTCCAAATGACATTTAATAGTCTATTGCCAATTTGCAGTGGTTCCAAAATTCCTTGTTTGATGCACCCACCATGGTCATTTGTTCTCCAACTCTCTCTTCACACCTTTCCATTATTATTAAAATCCCCAAAATAATATACTTTGTGGTAGAAAGTATTAGATTTGCATTCTACCTTCTGGGATGTAGGTGAGTATAAGACCATTTCACAATCTATATTTATATTAGTAATTTGGTAATCCATTAGCATCTAGCAACAATGTCACCCCCTTTACTGAATGATGTGGGGGGATGGCCAAGATGCTAGTTTATAGATTGAGCCCTGATTACATTCCTCTTTATTATCATACAGAGGTATTCTCCCTTGCAACTCCCATGCATAAGAGTTGAAGTTGAAAGTCGTTTGACTTTTGGCTCTTTCAATAATGATATTTAGTTGGCTGTCTTGAAGGGTTGATTGTATGAGGTATTTATCCCACCTCCTGAATGACCCATCACATTCCATGACATCAATATGAAGCTTTGAATCTTGCTGTCTATTTTTAAACCTAACTATCATATTTCTTTTAAATTTCGAACATCTACATTCTGATGTGAACTAGTTCATCCATCTGTACTCATTATCTTTCAACTAAATATTGAGTATAGTATTTTATTTCCATACAAGAGAGTTGTATGGATTTTATTAAAAAATATTATTTCTAAATGCTGAATTCATTTGTGCAGGCACTCAACATGAAGTTTTGAAGCTTGTTGTCTATTTTTAAACCTGACTATCATATTTCTTTTAAATTTCAAACATCTACAATCTGATATGAACTAGTTCATCCATCTGCACTAACTATCTTTCAACTTAATATTGAGTATAATATTTGATTTCCATACAAGAGAGTTGTATGGATTTATTAAAAAATATTATTTATAAACATTGAATTCATTTGTGCAGGCACTTGGTGAAACAACATCCTGGTTCAAAAGGGCCTTGGGAGTGGAACCTGTAAAGGGACACCTCCGTCTAAGTGGTTACTATGCATGTGGCCAGGATGGTGGGGTACAATTACCCCGTTAGTATGTTGATGGTAAGAAGATGGGTTTCCTTTGTTGTTTTCTTTCATTCCATGCATGAATTATATTACATTTAAGGTGATGTTCCTCACTGATTCAATCATTCTTAACATAGTAAATTTTTCTTGTATCTTAAAACTTAAATTGATATAAGGGGCAACACATGGAGTTTAAAACGATGTGGGGTGCTTCTCCATTAATTAGAAGTATTATCTGTAATGACTTGTACAACATTCAGCACACCTATCTTTTGGATGAATTTATCCAAAAATTAACATATCAATGCCACATGTTTAATATATGGAAATGCATCACTGTATTTAATAAACTGTGCCTCCTTGGGACAATTAACCAATAAAGTTGGAATGTCTTTCACCTTCTATTCTTATAACTATAAGCCATTATTGTGCACCTTAGTGGTTTCCCATGATTTTTTAAGGTCCTCCAATCTGGTAGTGATTTTGTCCATTTTCATTCCTCACCTCAACTTGTCATAACTCATATTAGGGCTCTTCTATTCCTGGTCAATAACATCAACAACATGAATCGCTGCAGGGTAGAATGGCTTGGAAATGCTAAATGGTAAGCTGCTTGATGGGAAATCCTTACCCATGACCCTATCAGTTTCTTCCTTATCCTCTCTTTAAATAATTAATTTGATGGAAGGTTATGCCCCAGCTCCATTTATGGGAACATAGAAAGATGATGCTCTTGTAGAAGGTAAACCTGTTTAGGTTGAGTTATGGCTGCAATAGGTTAGGTTGATTAGTTTTTTACTTGACTTCTCTTTCTATATCCCAACTCCCACCATTTATTTTGCATGCATTGGTAAATAGCTAAACTAACTATTTGTATTATATAGTGCAGAATTGACACACAATTATTTGAAATTACAGCCAATCCAATTCCTATGGGCAAGGTGATACAACCTAGCGAAAACAGGTCGGTGGAGTCAAAATAAAGGAGAAAAGGCTAATTTATGCACTTGTTGAATAGAAAATGACATGTGAATGGTGTTGTAAGACAATGCAAAATGACCTTAATGACCTACTAATGACTATTGGTTCAAGCTGGGGTATTAATAGCGGTAAATAAATGATAGCTCTTTGGCTATTGTAGCAATTTGAAGCAGCCAAGGAAGGAAGGTCTGTATACCTGCAGTATCAGGCCCAAAGGTCAAAAACCATTTTTGTAGATAAATGTTGCATCCTTGGAGGTTGTTGTAGTTGCTTTAATATTATTGAAGATCTCAGTGGGGATCAAAACCATTTTTGTAGATTAATGTTGCATTCTCGGAGGTTGTTGTCGTTGCTCTAATATTATTACAGACTTAGTGAGGAGTCAAAACACTCATTGAATCAAGCTTACTGCTAAAATGAGCTAACCATACTCAATAAACAGTGGGGAGCATTTCCAATATTTGACAATTATTCAGCTAGTATAAATGAAGATGGCAATTCCATACTAGAAACTTAATGAGTCCATACAAAAAATTTCATGTTTTGGTAAAAAAATTAGCATTTTTTTAGCTTTTTTTATTTGTTTCAGTTTCATTTTAGAATTTTCGCTAGTTTTCTTGAATCCAAATTATATTCCCGATCTTCAAATTTGTTGGGTTGATCATGTGTTCAAATCATGTGACTTTGATTTTTGTTACATGTAAAAAGAATGGTTGGTGAGGCATAGAGTTGACAGACCTAAAAGCTTAGGGTAAATTAGCATCAAAATAGATTGTAGCAGCCATGTCTCAGAATGCTCCCTGGCAAACTCTTGTTTGGCATTATATTCAAATGGTGATGCATGTTGCTAACATAAAAGGGTGGTTTGTTCTATGTGACACTATCATTGGTGCTAATACTTTTAGAATTTCCATGTCAGGATCACTCAAGCAGGTGTGCCAGGCTTGGAAGCTAGTATTTAAAGAACTTCATTATGATTCTGATGACCCTCGTAGTGTCAGGGACTTAGTAGACAGGCCCTTTCAGACAGAAACTTTGAAGACAAGACAAATCTGTATAGCTCCTTTTTTCTCAGGTTAAAGTTTGGCCAAAATAAGCTTTCATACATGGCGGTACTTGAGTGCTAAGACTTTAGGAAACTGGATTCCATGGAGAGTGATTAGCCATGGTCAAAGGCACATAATACATGCAATAGAAAAATAAGCTCTTTGTAGAATCATACCTCAAACCATCCCATGAAAAAAAAGCTTGGATGTGCAAGGTCTCACTTTGAAGGATTGGAAATGGTTCAATGTAGGACCTTTGACTACAGGACAAAAGAGATTTACATTAGGACCCACATGAGTTTCTCTTAAACAAAGAATTAATGAAATATGGGTGGACTAAGATCGTGAACTAAGGTAGGGTTGGAAATTTCAGGGCATTTGTAAAGCAAGTACATACTTTAAAGCTATAGTTCTGAGATGGTTGGTCCCTGATAGCCATGATTAATTCTACAGGTTATAATGATAGCCTGTGCTATGTGACAGGACAAGCAATCAAGCATATTCTGTGGGGCTGCAAGAATGCCAAACAATCCGAGACTGGTTGTGGCTTTTGGATTTTGGATTGGTCATTAACTTCAATTACGAATCTCTTTGCTTCAATTGATTCTTAAATTCGTGACCTTCTTATTGTTCATACTTATTCTATTTGTTCATACTTATTCTATTTTGTACACCATTTCAATGTTCATACTTATTCTATTTTGTACACCATTTCAATGTTTTCCAAATTGGGGAATCCAACTTCTGAATTGTTCTTTATTCTATTTGGCACTTGATAGTAGTCTATTTGTTACTTAGAACTTGATAGGTTTTCTGGTGGTGGCAATTGCAGTGAGTTCACTTTACTCTCTATCAAGGAAAAGTTGAAATGCAACACCTATTGGAACCTCACAGAAACAACAAAACATGAAACAATATTAAGAGAAATATAAGTATGGTAAAGCAAATACAAGAGACAATGAGATTAAACCTATAGAATATAGCCACTGCACCCCACAACCATCCTTTGGATTGACAAAGCTTTGATTATGTTTTGAGAACATGTTTGGATAGGATAACCAAGAATTGGGAAAAATTTTTGACATAATTGAGATCGAACATGATAGTATGAGCTCCTTAGGTGGTTGGAGTAGTGCATATTGTTGTATCTTATTGAGATGACTGCATATTGGTCTTGTGTGCAAATGCTGCCAACATTATATTGATGGTCAAAATGCAGTTTGAGTGCTACTCAATTTAGCCATGTGATCACCAATAGATAAATGTTCTCTAATGTTAGTCAAATAAGCTTATTATATTATGATGGGGATTTTCAGCTTTTTATGTTCTTAGCATTTTGGCTTATGTTACAGGTATGATGTTGCAAAAGAAGTAAAATTATGATGGGGATTTTCAGCTTTTTATGTTCTTATCATTTTGGCTTATGTGGTAAGAGTTGTGCATATTGTTGTATCTTAGTGAGATGGCTGCATATTGGTCTTGTGTGCACTTGTGTGCAAATGCCGCCAACATTATATTGATGGTCAAAATGTAGTTTGAGTGATACTCAATTTATCCATGTGATCACCAGTAGATAAATGATCACTGAGGTTAGTCAAATAAGTTTATTATATTATAGTGGGGATTTTCAGCTTTTTATGTTCTTAGCATTTTGGCTTCTGAATTTTGCTTTTACGTTCTTAGCATTTTTCATAGTTCCTTGTCTCAGTTGAGCATTCAAGTATCATCTAGAGAGATGATTCTATAGAAATAGTAACCATTGATTTTCTAGGATTCTTGTATTTGCTCATAACATATACCCCAATTTAGATGGTCTTGTATTCCACCATTCATGATAATGCTACTTGATGCATGTGAAATTTACGGAGCCTTGTGCTAGTTGTATTTCAATGATTTCTAGTGAATGCACTGTGCAACTGCATAGTTGAAGAGAATTTGATGTTATTCATCATTGGAGGAGCTAGAAGGGAAAGCGAGGCATGTCAATTAATGTTTCATCAATGTGTTACTATAATTAAAAATTCAAGAATGGAAGTTATGTTTCTATTAGCGAGAGAGCGATGCCTTATTGTTCATACTTATGCTATTTTGTACAACATTTCAATGTTTTCCAAATTGGGGAATCCAACTTTTGATTTGTGCTTTATTCTATTTGGCACTTGATAATAGTCTTTTTGGTACCCAGAACTTGATAGGTTTTCTGGTGGTGGTAATTCCAGTGAGTTCACTTTACTCCCTATCAAGGAAAAGTTGAAATGCAACACCTCTTGGAATCTCTCAGAAACAACAAAACATGAAACAGTAATAAGAGAAATATAAGTATGGTAAAACAAATACAAGAGACAATGAGATTAAACCTATAGAATATAGCCACTGCACCCCACAGTCATCCTTTGGATTGACAAAGCTTTGATTATGTTTTGAGAACATGTTTGGATAGGATAATCAAGAATTGGGAAAACAAATTGTCATAATTGAGATCGAACATGATATTATGAGCTCCTTGGGTGGTTGGAGTAGTGCATATTGTTGTATCTTAAGAAGTCCCAGTGTTAATGTGCAGCAGTGGGGTCTGCCAAATACGATGGATCTGGAATCAAGTGAAGAAGGTCGAAAATCGATTGGAGAGACACTTAGTGGGGATATAGAAGCATCAATTGACAGGGACACTTTTGAAGGAATGCTAGATACGCTGTCAAGGACAAAGGAAAGTATTGGCAGAGCATCATGTCATGCTATTGACTATGCAAAATATAGCCTTGCTGGTGGTAAGCTTGATATCTGTTATTTTCCAGTATGGTAAACAAGCAGCTCATTTTATTTTGTCTTACTGTGGTTTTTTCACTTTCGGAAAAATAATGATGAAAACTGTCAAGAATTAGAGTGAAGAATGAATATCTTGCATGTGGATAGTTTCTGCATTCATAGTGACTTATGAGAAATCCCATACATTGGGTATTTTTCCTTGCATTAACTTATTTGTCAATGTATTTTTAGTTAGAACTTGAAACCTCTTACATATGGATGTGGATACTATATCAAAAGACCAAACTGGTGTCTTCAACAAGATGAACAATATCCCCTTCCATTCTCTACTACCCAATGGTCTCTTGTTGGCCATGGGATTTACGTATCCTCCCTGGAATTGATTGTCTTGGATTGACTGAGCACAACAAAATATAGAAAGGCTATAGGATTACACTCACATTCTAATATCTATAATGTGTTTTTTTTTAACCACTCTATACTATTAGGATCTAGGTGGAAATCTGCCACCTATTCTGCATGATGACTTGCATTGATTTAGAGGCCAAAGCAGGATCCCTCTGGATGATAGATCTCATTCGTAACAAAGGTGAAAATTGATGACCCTGCATGAAGAAATTACCAAAAATAAGCAACCTCTTAATTACCTATCTTCCTATTGCAGTGGAAATGCCTAATCTTTTATTTCCTACTTGAATTTACCCAAATAATGTATCCATGTGCACCATGCTGTAATTGCATTACAATTGGTTTCTATAGAGCTTCATGGATTGATTAGCTTGGATAATGTTATTGTATCCAAACTTTTATTTGGTATTGAATTTTATGGCATTCTATACCTGCCAATATGGATTATGAAGCTCATTAAGAAATGGATCATTAGAATCTCCTATCACACTAAGGGCACATGCTTTGGATTAAAAAAATAAATGTATGTGCCCATCTACAATATTTGAACTTTGCTGCAACCAATGTTAAGAGGTTCTTGTATTATGGTGCGCAACGTGGCTAAGAATGTGGACTTAAGCACCCTGTTTTGAGCAATCATGCCTGGGCCCTCTAGTGACATACTGGTTAGTGATGAAGGTTCCTTCAATGTAACAACATTGCATCATTTTATGTCTCAATTTGGTAGTGAATTCAATTTTTTCCTAAAATGAACTTGTTGGAGTGTGTACTATGATAATGGAAATGGGCCATACATCAAATATAGACATCATTGATGTCATCATGAGGGCCCTTGTATAAATGGCATTTTACAGATTAGTTATATATCCAAAATAATTTGTTTCAAGCTCAGAGTTGAGGTGTTTAGCCAGAGAATAAGATAATGGAACCATGTACAAAGTTTCTAGGGATTTCCCATGTAGCGATATTGGTTATTTATGATGCCTCCTCTAATGTTATAGCATTGATTCAGTTGGAGATCAGATCAATTATGAATTTAGAAGTTTATTATTAAGAACTTGTTGTGGGAGTAAGGTGATCCATTGGTTGTTTATGATGCCTCCTCTAATGTTATAACACTAATTCAGTTGGAGATCATATTAGTTATGAATTTAGAAGTTTATTTAAGAACTTGTTGTGGGCAGTAAGATGATATATTATCATTTCCCGACCATTAGATACTCAAAGTTGTGTATTTATCCTTTTTACAATTATAAAACATTCTCTAAGTTAGGCTCCCAAATTCTTAAAGGGTGCTAGCTCAATGGAAGAGCGCCTGCCTTACAAGCAGGAGGTTGGTGGTTCGATTCCTCCATTCCCTATTGATCTTATAATATAGGTTACAAACAACTCAATTAGTAAGCAGAAAATAAGAGATAAGTGACCAAACAATGGGAGATACGTGACTAAACAAAATGACCAAAATTTGTATATAAAACTACTAAAAACAACTAAATTATTGACCAAAAAATGAGAGATGCAAAACTAGACATTAAAAATGATGCAACACGTGGCGCTAATGATGAATCCAAACATGGCATTGACATGGTATAAAAATAAGACGTGAAACTAGACATTAAAAGGGATGCAACACGTGGCGCTAATGATGAAGCCAAACATGGCGTTGATATGGTAGCAAAATAAAATGTTACTTTGGATGCAAAACATGGTGCTACATAGGAAGCAAAATATGGTGCAACAATAGAAGAAATATTTAGCGTCATTTTGGTAGCAAAACATGATGCAAAAGAGGAAGCAAAAATTTGTGCAAATTTGGAAGCAAAAATGTGTGCAAATTTGGAAGCAAAAATTGGCACATATTTGGAAGTAAAACATGGTGAAAAATGGGATGCTAAAGTGGTAGAAAAAATGGATGCTAACATGGTGCTATTAGGGATGCAAATATGGCACTAATGGGGATGTCATTTAAGAAACAAAAGAGGACACTTGCAAGGAAGCAAAATATGACGTTATTTAGGAAGAAAACCTCGACGTTTTTTAGGAAGCAAAGTTGGACGCTATTCTGGAAGAAAAAAAATAGGCGTTATTTTGGACGTCATAAAGGATGCTATCTAGGAAGCAAAAAAAGACGTTTTTTGAGATGCTTTAAGTTTTGTCCATGACGCATCCCATTTAGCATCTAGTTTGACCACTCAATGTAAAAACAATTTACACTAAAAAGGGACGCTAAATGAGACACTAATTCCAGGATTTTTTTAGTGAATGATCCTCTGAAAATATAAAATACCACCATCTCCACAAATATTTGGATCTTCAATTGTCGATCCATCAAAAAACCCCATGGGAAGGTTTTATCAATATTTTCCTCAACCACTGATCTGATTTTTATAGCAATGTTATCCTGTGGAAATTATCTCAACATACCCAAACATTGAGAAGATACTTGAAAAGGAATAGGTAAATAATCCTCAAAATAACTCTGATTCCATGCCTTCCAAATAAACCATAATATAATAACCGGTAAAGATCTAATATCCCTCAATTCCTCTTTAAGACACCAAGTCTTAAGAGAGATTTCCACCGATTCACCTATCCATAAATTCTTTAAATGTAGATTTGATTAAAGTTCAATCCATACACTTTTAGTATAAGGAAAATCCACACCTAAATGAGTATTAGACTCACCATCCTCCTTGCATAGATAACATCTGCCTTGTCCTTCCTTGCCTTTTCTACAAAGAACATCCCATGTTAATGCTTTATTAGACAATAAAAACCAACATAAGATTTTTGACTTAAGAGGACACTTAAAATTCCAGACCTCCTTCCACCACTAGGAGAACTCCACTTCATTCCTATCCTCAATCAACTGTAAATATCCATCTTTTGGAGAATACTTCCCAGATTTAGACTGAATCCACACTATCTCATCCACATCATTAGATAACCTTATATTACTAGCTTTTAAAATAGAAATAAAACCATTCCATAAAGAAACATCTTGTAAATCCACTAACCCAATATTAACAACAGAAAGCCAACCCTGCTTCATCAGAAAAGACACACCAGGACAACCAATATATTTAAGAAAATAAAAACCTTGAAAATGTAATCTTTCAAGCAGATGTGAAGGTAAAAGATGTCTCCATTTGCATCCAAACCAAGGGTCCATGCAAAGACGTACCTCAACCCCATTCCAAACCTTCCATACAAGATTATTTCCAATTAAATCAAAGGACCATAAAAACCGCTTTCCAACAAATTGTTGTTCTCCTTTTCTGTTTAGAAGAACTTTTGATCCAATCAAGAAAATATAAAGGACGAATATACTCCTGTATGGCAACCTGAACCAAAAGACTAGATCCATGAATAATATTCCAAGCACTCTTGGCAGTAAGAGCTTTAGAAAAGTATGCATGAATTTTCAATCCCCAACCCCCGAAAAACTTTGGACAAGCCAAAGTCTTCCAAGAAGTCCAAGGTAATCCAGAAGTATCATTTTTTCAAGACCACAAAAATTTAAATAAATTTTTTCTGATCTTTTCAATAATTCCCAATGAAATCCAAAAGTGCATTCAATGTACCAGAATAGCCTCAAGAACAGATTTTACCAAAATTAGCTTACCACTTGTTGATGCCTGGAAAATTGTAGGTAATAACAGTAGGGATTCTCCCCAATAAACGTTCCCAATTAGCTCGTTATTGTTTGGTATGGGGAATCCATCCGGTTTACGGTCCAACTACCATAGGTCAAGTAACTGTTAAATCTTATTTTACCGGTTGCGGCCCGGTCTACCATTTAATTGTATTATTTAGTTTTATGTTTAGGTATGATATGCAAGTGCCTAACTAAATGCAGTTGATAGAGATAACGAGGAGTGTCACAATGTGATGTGTAGGTTCTTACCTCTCTCGCTTCTAAATCATAAACAAAGAAAACTAACTAAAACTATATAACCTATCCCTAGGAAGCAACACAGTAATTAATAATGAGTAATGTATTGTATCACGTGCATTTAGACTACTACAGATAGTTGTTAATATTTATAAATACACGAATAAATAGACAGATAAACAAAGAGATAGCTCATTGTTAATTCAAAAAACATTCATTACTTAGATATGATTGTGGAAATTTCACATAAATAAACAGGAGCACATTCATAACATGAAAGAATTCATAAAATAACTCCCTGTTACTGGAAAACAACTCCCTCCGCCCTTGTTCTGGTTCCATACCAGGTAAGGCCCCTTGCTGTAGGACTTGTCTTTTAGTCAACAACTACTTATGTATATTTAAAATAATATGATTCTTCAGGCTTAAAAGCCTTATTCATTGCCCTCCCTTGAATATAAATGTGCGTCTTATTTTTAAGTGTTGGTGTGGGATCATGTAAGCATTTGATTGTTGAATGAGAGTAGGCATTCGCCTTGAAAATCTCTGCCATATCCACTGCCATGGCTGTCATGAGATGAAACTCATGGAATATGGTTCACATATCATTTATCAAAGCCAAAGCCAACGTCAAGAGTTCTATTGTTGAAAGAAGAAGGAAGGCATACAAAGAGATTGGCATCGCTGGAAAATGAAGTTGGGTGGAAGAAATTCAATTGAAGTTACAGTAGTAGCTCTGGGCAGTTTATAACAATAATATGTTGGAATGTTGTGTTGGTTGTGGGTATGGGTATGGAATTTTCCAAGGAGGTTCTCCTACTTAATCTAATTTCTCTATTTTTCTTAAAAGCATGAATATATGGATTGTAGAGGCCGTTGGGCTGGTTTTATTTCAAATTTAAATCCACGAAAAACAAAGCCAGCTGGTTTTCTTTCAAATTTAAATCCATGAAAGTTAGAGCCAGCGTCAGCATGGATGAATCTGGTGCGCTTTTTGGAGCAAATCATTGATGAGGCCTAGTCTTAAGCCATGGCTTCCAGAGGTGCTATTTTTCAACAGAGATTTGGAAAAAACTTTGTTTATAAAGTAATTAAAATGTGGCTGCCAGAGGTGCTCTTCTATACATAATTGACTTGCTCTTTGTTACAACTGATAGCCATTGTCAACTCATAATCCTCATACAGGTTTGTTAAGACAACTACAAGTTGCTTTGTAGCCATGGAGTCTTACCCATGACCAATAGGCATGACCATTTCTTCACAGCTCTTGTTGATTTACCATTCAGTTGGCTATAAAGATGATGTTTTAATTGTTTTTTTAATAAATATAAATATAATTTGTATTTATAATTTTAATAAATATATCTTTTATTTTTAAAACCTTGTAGTTTTACATATTAAATGTTAAATGTTTCGTTAGGAAGTAAATGCACCGATTGTATTATTTGTTTTTATATTTATTAAATTTCAAATATATTTTGAAAACTAGTACATTAGATATGCAAGATTAAATTAAACTTTAAATTTTAAGTTCTCACTTTTGTTTCCATATTTATTGAATTTCAATTATCTTTTTAAAACCAAGATATTTTAAAAATAAAAAACCAATATGTATAAGAATACTAAATTAAACCAGAGGATCTTAGCTTAAGATTATTGTATTGAAAATGTGCTTTCAACAAATGCACATGTAAAACCTTAGAAATAATATGAAAATCATAAAAATTCAAAAATTAAATTTATGTGTCAAACATTTTAGGACAATGAAGCCAGCTAAAATATGATGCTGCCATTATATGATGATGTACATCGAAAGAACTATAAATATAAATTAATTGACATGGTAGACATAATAAAAATAATAGAAATAGGTGTATTTATAAAGAACATGTTTAATGATAGAGTTTTATAGTATTATGTGAATTTCAATGAGTTTAACTTGATGGAGAGTAACAAAACCTTTAATATGGGAATGTGAAAGAGATAAAAAAAACTAGGAATGTGAATAACATATATAATGATGGAGTTTTACAGTATTATGTGAATTTCATTAAGTTTAATGTGATACAGAGTAACAATACTCTTAATATAGGAATGTGAAAGAGATAAGAAGAAATCTAGGAATGTGAAGGGAGATAACTAGGAATGTGAAGGGAGATAAAAAGAAAGCATATGTTGGGCGATGACAATATAGAACATAGTAACCGTATTTATTTCTTCCTAATTTTCACATCCCTTCTTTTTTTGGGGCTTATGTTTAGTATTTTTAGACCTTTGTTGACAACATGATAAAGGTCATTTTAACCAATCTATAGGTTGGCTCATATTTGAGGGAATCCTCCAACTTGGAATGCACCACACCAAAACCAGAAAATTTATGACCATATTTACGAAAACTTAAAACAAAAATTGTTTAGTCAATCAATAACAATGAATTTCTTACGACTTCTTCTTTTAAATATTGTTTAGATAGGTTTCCTCGACAAAGATTAACTACATGAATATGAAAGCATCTTTATTTTTTGAGACAAGGTTTGTCAATAACCCTATCATGTTATATACTTTTATATCTTCAAAACACTAACCTATCTTTTTTTTCCTAGGAAAAAATTGTAATTTTATTTCAACAAAACACAAAATTACATTCGCAGATGTATATAAAGCAAAAAAAATACCCCATACATTGTCAACATAAAACAAAAAAATATTTGTTTCATCCATGTCAAATCCTTTTACAGTTTTGAACATTCAAAGTATCATATCTAAACATAGAAAAATTTATCCATAAGAACAAATCGTTCGCTGTAATCATATATCAAAAAAGAAAGTAATATGAAACTGCCCTTTGAACCCCAATCAATCAGGCATATTTGTTCATCATGGAACATACGATGACATGCCCACCGGAAACAAAGCCATCGACAGCTTGGGAAGGGCACGTTGCACATAGAGAAGATGTGCCCGTCAGAAACAGAGCCAACGACAGCTTGGGAAGGGCACACAGCACCACGCCACCACCAAGCCAACCACGGAACGTTGAACCACTGTCCAAGAAAACCCACCACCACCACAACAAGAAAGGGTATTTCACCGACTGGAAAGGCCAAGCACCACGCCCAGCCTCTGAAGTACACCGCCGCCACTGCAAGAGATCCTTGAAGACAAAAACAGGTCGTCGCGCTAGGGAAAAACCATCATTCATGTGGACAAACAGATCGGACAAAGCCCACAAAATATCTCACCCAAAGCTCCCGTAGAGTGTAGAAATAATAGATCGATTCTATGAGCAATGATGATAAGAAGAAGCACAAGAAATAGATCTTGCTACTAAGAATTCTCACAAGCATACACAGGAAAAATAGAGAAAAGAAAAGAGACTGAATCACATGAATGAAGAGATGAATATTGGTGTGTATCCTTCCACTGAATAATGATGAATAATAGTGTACATAAATACTACATCCCTCATAGGAAAATCAAATTGTATGGAAACAACTCATAAAGCTCAAAAAGGATGACTTACCAAAATATAGCAAACCCCCATAGGTGGCTAAAGCACTTCCCAAATCTATCAAGGAACTCACGAGTTGGCAAAAGCATGAGTGAGTTTTCAAGGAGATGGAAAAAACATGCTAATCTTAGAAAATGGAGAAAAACTAATGGAGGATGGGTTGGAAACAAAGGCTTCCAGTTTCCTAGTTTACTAGCTTTTATCTTATCTATAGAAAAGCAGAATAAAGCAAAATCTGTTGTAAAGTCCTGTATACAAATTTTGGATGGTCAAAAGGTGGTCAAGATCAATCTAGAATTAGAAATAAATCATTCGTAGGATATAGATAGCATGTATTGACTTTAAGGTGCAAGTGGATGCCAACTAATTAAGCTAGTGGGTGAATAATTAATCAAATAATAATTAATTATTTTATCCTAAGTTATGAGTGGGTTTAATATATTCCAACACCCCCCTACAAGTCTGACTTTATGATGGTATGACAAAAAATATGGATGCATATAGGGCCCAGCAACAGGGCTATGGTCACCCTTTAACAATTATTATGTCCAGAAAAGTGAGGAAAGAGGCAAAACCACATGGGGAAAATCCTCCCTCAAGATAGGACAAGGCACAAAATTTGAAATATGTCTTCAACATATCTTCATCTTCAATTTAATGAGCTGAGTAAACTTCTTCTGGAAGAAGGACTTGCTAAAAAAATCATGAACTCCATGATCATGCGCTGGAGTGTAGAACCTGCAAGAAGAAAGAGGAGAGACTCCTTGTATCTCATCAACTGATGAAGTAGGAGCATTATCTGAATGATTCTTTATGCTGTCAAACTCTAATATACAAACATAATCTGAAATGGAAAAGAGATCTGTGCATACTCCTTCCCAAAGAGTACAAAAATTAAGACAATTTATTTCACACCCAATTCCTTGAATAGCTGCAAAATTGTGATGTGAATCACATGTCAATCTTCCAATCTGATGTAAAACATGTATATATCTGATATGAGGTTGATAAAACTCTGATGTATCAAAAATATGGAACAGCAAGGACAAATGCTTCAATGGCTCCATGAGGATATAGGGCCAAACTAGGAAAATTATAAGCAACTAGGGAAAACTGATAGGTGTAAAAATCTGAATGATGGATGGGCATAAGATCTGAACCATAAGTGTTTAGAATAGATCCAAACATGTTTAATATCAGTCCATATATGGCTAAGGTCATTGATAACCAACCACTGAAGGTTAGGAAAGACTTCAAATCATGTAAGATAAATATCACTACATAAGAGACCAATGAGGAATCAACCACTACTACATTTCGACCCAAAATCCGACGGCCGTCATGTCGGATTTTCGACACTTTCCTGTCGCATGTACGACACTTTGATTTTTTCTTAAGCGTCGAAAACGTGGCGTCGGTTATCCGACACTTAACTAACCGTCGGTTAAGCGACACTTAACTAACCGTCGGTTAAATGTCAATCGTCGGAGAAGCGACAGGTATAACCGTCGCTTAAACCATTGCTTTAGAGAGTAAGCGTCGCAAAAACGACAGATATAGCTGTCGATTAAGCGACGGATATGGAGAAGAGTCGTCGCATTTGCGACAGATAGATCTGATGTTTAAGTACCTGGGTGTTACCAATAACCGTCGCATTTGCGACAGATAGCATCACCGACCGTCGCAAAAACGACAGCTATATCTGTCGCTTAAGCAACGGAGATGAAGACGAGGCGTCGCATTTGCGACACCTAGAACTAATTTTGAAGTGCCACGTATCACCAAAAACCGTCGCATTTGCGACACCTAGAACTAATTTTGAAGTGCCACGTATCACCAAAAACCGTCGCATTTGCGACAGATAGCATGGCAAGGCGTCGCAAAAACGACAGAGATAGCTGTCGCTTAAGCGACAGCAGTGAATTTTAAAAAAATATATATATATATATATTAAATATTTATAAGCCCATTTCGCTTTGAAGGGTTAGTAGATAGTGAGCCCTTCAATGCTGATATGCAAAAATAAATCATTCTTTTCATTTGAAAATGTAACAGTAAATCCATGGGTCATTATTGTTTTTAATGGGTTTTTATTAAATGTTATTAAAGTTGTAATTTAAAAAAAAATCAAACTTATCTAGTAATCAAGATTTTATCTTACTGTCTCAACCAAACAAAACAATTCT